>BQNB010026925.1:41745-58119 GCA_026074375.1 Tanacetum coccineum
GATGGATTTGTTGCAAGTACTCATGTGCAAGTTGAGGATTATTTGGTTGACTAGCAAGGAATGCACAAATAACAGCATCACTCAAGTTGTCAATATTAGCAGTATTAACTTGAGTATTAGCAGTAGAAACTCCATTAGCGGTATTAACTGCTTGAGTAGTACCAACGACTCCATTGGTGTTGCTCTTGTTGTTATTTGAAGATGACACAAAAGCCATGTTCTGTGTGCTTGAACTTGAGCTAGACATCCCTTTGACTTCTGGTTCATACACCTTAAGGTTATTGTAGAGATCATCCATGCTCATTGAATCCAAATCAGTTTTATTCCTCCACATAACAACATGTGTGTTCCACTCAGGTGACAAACTTCTTAATAGCTTTTGGTTTACATCTTCTTTTGAAATTGTTTCTCCCAAAAGCTCCAACTGACTCACAAGCTTTTGAAGCCTATCAAAAGCTTGATCAAGCATCTCTGAGCTTGAAGCAGTAAAGTTTTCATATTGCTGCTTTAAAAGATTCCTTTGGGTCTTCTTTGTAGTTGCATTCCTACCAAATCTCTTTTCTACAGCTTCCATCAATAGCTTAGCATCCTTAATTGAGTTAAACTTTAACTGATGTTCATTAAGAATGCCTGTCATTAAAGTACTTCTAGCTTTCACCTCTAATCTTTTCTAAACCTTCTCTTCAACAGTTGTAGGAGGTATTACTTTCTCAACACCCTCCATAACAATTGTTTTTGGTGCAGTGTTTCCATTCTCTATGACTTCCCATAGTGCATAGTCTATCATCTGGATGTATTATTCAATTCTCATCCTCCAGATCTCAAACTATCCAGGTTTGAGCATGGGAACTTTGGATGTAGCCACCATGTATGCGGAACCTTGATCCATATCTTCTAGTAAAGTTTCTCAAAGCAACAAGCTCTGATACCACTTGTTGTCCCATTTGTAGGATATCTCTTGTTGGATCCCACTTCAATAGATCGAATTCCTTAAGCTTACACAACTATAGTAGAAACTTTGTTAAGTATATTAAAGATTATGCGGAATCTAATCTTTAATATTAGAAGAATTCTTAATGAAACAGTAACACAAGATCACAATTCAACAAACAATAAAAGCTCTAATATTATTAAGAATAATACGAATACTCTCCTAGTATTAGGGTTACAAAACCTTGAAGCTATGAATAACACTTATCAAATCGTAAAAACTTCATATTAAACTCTATACCCTAGGACCTCCTTTTATACACCAAGGAGTCCTAGTCGATTTACAATATATTCCTAAGACTTAGAATATTCTCTATGATCTATTCTATAAATAACTAATACTTATCATGTAAGTAATCTTGATCTCCAAACAATCTTTATCCTTTCTTCTGTCTTTATCATTTCTCTGATAGTAGAAACTCTTTCAGCAGTCTTAATATTTGAGCAGTAGTAACTTATACACCAGCAGCATTAACTAAGTACAAACAGTAGTAACTACTTAGAATATTTTCTTTAATCTTCACCAGCAGTACTAACTTTACACTAGCAGCACTAACTACTTGGCATATTTTTCATTAAAGTTAATGAACATCACTAACTTTAGCTTAGCAGCAGTAACACAAACCTGAGCAGCAGTAACTCTAAGATCATTAAGAAGTCTTTTAATCCCAACAAATAGGCTACCGATTTCTGACGGCTCGCTCCCGTTGTCTAGGTAGTTAAAATACCACATGACTTGAAATTTGGCTATAATAAATTAATGTAATAAACTAAAGCCGAAATAAGATCACTGTTTCTTATCGGTTCGCTCCCGATGTTGCAGTCGTTTAAATGGTGGAAGTAATAATAATCCAAGACTGATAAATGTTTGTTGTTTCCTGTCGGTTCGCTCCCGATGTCTCAGCCTTCAAAAAGGTCAAGGAAATTACCGAGGTTGAAATAAGACTACTGTTTCTGGTCGTTTCGCTCCCGATGTTGCAGTTGTATAAAGGACCGAGGTCTAATATTGTTGTTTAATAATAATAATAATAAAGCCAAATTTTGACTCCGTGGTTATCTAAATAAAACCTCCATCTCTGGACTCATAGTTGAGTTGTTTCGGATGAAATAAAAAGGATAACCCCTAAATCATGCGAAATTAGAACCTTGATGTGGACCTTATTCTCAGCATATCGTCTCTTTAGGAAAGAATTTCAAACTAATTATGGTTTAAACCGGTCTCTTTTATAAAAATAAGGCCATAATTTATTAAAATAAGTGAACTCATTTCACATTATGTTTTTCGAATAAAATTCTTAGAGGAAATTAGCAATAAGGGAGCGAAAGTAGATGCGTTTACACAATTAGCATTTATGAGTAGTGTTAGCATCTAATCTTTTATTTAGCTGTGATTTTGTTTTAAGCTTGGTTTGGGGATTGTGAAAATTAAGGATGACGAACTCCCGTTTTTAAAGCCTTTTAAATAATTTTTATTAAAATTTTATCTTAGTTTTTTATTATTAAATAAGCGGTTAAAACGGGGAGCTTTCAAAACAAATGATTTTTTAAACCCTCTTGATGGACCTTTTATGTTCTCGTTTGATGTGAGGGGTTTTAAGTTAAGGGGGGTTAAATTTTATTTTTTTCGGGCGTGTATTATAAACATTGTGTGTGGGACCAGCAATGGCTAAGTGTGGGGGAATTTGATGTGTGCTTAAACACACACCATTTATACCCCAGAAAACACAATAAATCAGACTAATAACTTAAAAATATGATAAAATATATTGCAAATATGTTTGTATTGTGTTATTATGTCTTACAGGTACAAAGGATTGAAAACGAAGAAAAAACGGTAATTTTCGGGTGACTTTTGATGACGTTTTCACATTTATCGAGATTCAAACGAACTCGAAAAAATTCCCCGAGCACTCTATTAGAAAGAGCACGAAATTACGATTCTATCAGTACCTTAATCGCCCCTTGGACCCTTCTTATTTGAACCTTGTCAGATCTTATTTGAACCTTTTATATTAATAAATCTGAACTGGGCCAATTAGGGGTTATATATATAATTTTGTGATATATTAATAGAACTATGCTTGGCACAGATGGCACAAGGGGAAACCCTTGTTTCTCTGAGCTTGAGGTCACTAGTTTGAATCCCAGCCTTGGCTGGATGAGGTATTATACCCTTGTGCCACGTGGCCCACTCAGGTGGTGCCACTAGGCAACCGACCCGGATCCAAACCCGACCCGACCCGATCTAGACCCGACGTTGACTTTTGTTGACCACCGTTGACTGGTGGTTGATTGGTGGTCGGGAGGTGGTTGACCGGTGGTCCAACGGTGGTTGACCGGTGGTCCGGGGCTGAGCTACGGTGGTCTGGCAGTGACCAACGGTGGTTGACCGGTGGTTCGCCACTATTGACCATCATTGACCATCGTTAACCACCGTTGACCGGTGGCTCTAGCAATGGCGACGGTGGCTACTCCGGTGGCGGCTACCCATAGTACTCCTGCCACGTGGCGCCACTCAAGTGGTGACACGTGGCATACTAATAATTTGGGTGTCAGATTTGCAGGTACTAGGTTCAAATATGGCAGGTACGAGGTATAATCATTGGCTCGTGATCCAAGCCAATGATTGGAGTACAAGGTTTGGCGTTCGATGCTTTTGGAAGCTCACGTGTCTCCCCAACATTGGTGGATCAGAGCATATTACAGCTGGCAGCAGCTGGTGTACGAGGATAGGACTCCAAAGCCAATCATAAGCCATAAATGTGGCGGTTTGGCTAGAGAATTACAAAAATACCCCTTCATCTCTTGGCTTTATATACCTATTTCATTTCTCGTTGTAGGTCTGAGATTTTAGGCTTATTTTCACATAGTTAGTTTTATTAGCTTATTTTTATTGTTTAGATTAGGCATTTGTATTAGCTTAATTTTGGCTTATTGTAAAAGTACTTTTAGCTTATTTTAATGAAGATGAAGATTATTGAAGATGTCACTTGAGCTTATTTCTTTTTCTAGTCCTCTTATTTTATTTTCTTTTCTTTCTAGCTTATTTTTAAATAAGCTAGTTTTGGCTTATTTCTCTCATAGCTTAATTTTACCTAATCAAATAAGTTTCTTTGGCTCATTTGATTTGATTTAAGCTTATATTAAATCTGTAGAATAATCTTAACACAAGTATGGAATGATTTACTTAGAGTTTATGAGAGAGAAAGATGGTTGGATGAACACTTAGAGAGAGAAAAGAAAATGTTAATATTAGCTTGATGAAATATGATAAATGAACAACCAACACCCTCTCCAAACAATGGAGAGGGTTTATATATGCCTAGCTAACTGGCCATGGGCTTATGTTATGGGCTTACATTGTAACTTTGGCCCGGTTAGCTTTCTAACTTAACTTAATAACTTACTACGAGCTATGACTAATTACATTGGAAGTGACCGACACTTTTTTGTATTTTTAACAATCTCCCCCTTATGGAGGCCACTCTAATTTATAAAAAATTTAAACTTAGCATTCTATGCATTCACTTCTGTCTTGAGCTCGTAGTCATTAACTTCAATCATTTATTTGTGATTTGATGTAGTGATCATTGACTTTTGATGTGAGCTTGTTCCTTTATCTTAACATGAATGTGATCTTTGAGCTTTTTGAAATCATCAACCAAGCATAATCTCTCGCTATCTTGTAAACTTGGCCATCTCGTGAACTTATGACTTCTGGACCGACATGCTCATACCTTTCTTGATTTGATTAATCTTGAAAAGCTTTATTAATGCATCTTTCTTGAATTTCTTTAACTTTAACACTTTGTCGCTTCAAGAAGGACGTATGGTATCAGAGTAGCAAAAGTCTTGAAACATGTATTTGAGCTTTCATGATGTCAAAATATTTGTCGGTCGGGTATGAGCATGTGGCTATGAATCTTGTGAGTTAGCTGGAATCAGGTACCTCCATCACCATCTTTAAATTTTCCTGAAATAAAATAGTTAGCAATAAAGCAGGGGAATGAATATGGCTTTGTCATTCGCCTGTGGTTGGTTGGAGTAACCTTCGAATCTGTGAGGATCGACCTGTGATCAGGTAGATTCAATTAAGAATCTCCTTGACAGGATTTCCAGCTGAAGTATAGAATCTTTCTAACACATAAGTATCAGATTCATCAAACTCAACATGTTCTCATTATCGAAACATCTCAAAGCAGACAACACGATAAGAGTGAACCAGTGAGTTACTATCTCATCGATTGAAAGAAGTAAAGAAGCTTTCTAAAGGATCAAAAGGAAATTAGGCAAGTTACCAACGTTGGCCATCCCAAAAGAAGGATCAGATCTAATGCTTTATCTATGGCAAAGAAACAAGACAATAAGCTCCGTGCTATTGGTAGAGAGGGAAGGAACCTAGATACATGTTTCCTATGTAAGCCGACCGCTGCAAGGAATGGAAATATGCTACACCCCAACAGAAAAAAGGGTGCAAGCACTAATTCACACAGCAAGATCCTTGAGAACAGTCTTTAGAAAGCATAAGGTTAAAGTGGTAACCGATGGACCAATGGAAGAAACACTAAATCTCTCCGGAAGAGAATGACGATTGGGAAAATAGGCTACCGAGATATGTACATACGACATCTCGTACGTTCAAAGAAAGGAGGTTAAAGGGTCAGTGATAAGGAAGTTCTTTGGTCAAGAAGAGCAAGTAGAAAAGATACCAAATGCAAACGAAGGGGAACGCTCAACCTAAGCAAGGAACTCCACACAAAATCAAATCCGACGCCAATGGCCTAGAAATTATACCTAGGTAAAGAAGCAATTAAAGAAGGTTCGGGCATCAGAATTATCATGGTCAGCCCCGAACAAAGATGTATTCGTATGCCATCCGGTTAAAGTTTAAATCATCCAACTATGCCATGGATTGTGAAGCACTATTGGCAGGACTAGCGGCCTTTGCTCATCAAGGTATGAAGGACTTGCATGTCTTTATTGATTCATTAACATTGGTTGCTCATGCAGAAGGAAACCATACGCCAACAACGGAACAAGAGAGAAGGTACAAAAAGGAAATTATGGATGCAACGATCCCATTCCACAGGTTCCAAATCACACATCTCCTAAAAATCTTGAACCTAAAAGCAGAAGTAGTAAATATGGTTTGGCCACCAAAACCTAGATACCACCTCACCAGGAAGTCTCTGTAGGTATCCAAACAAACCATCGGGTAGAAGAGACAAGCAGCAACAAGAAAGGGAAAACAACAAACAATGCACCAAGAACAAAACTAAACTTCAACCATGAAGCTAGTGGGAGTAACTAAATGGACTTGTAATCGTAACATATGTCTAATAGCACTATGTAACCCATCCGAGGTAGCCATTTTCAAAGTGTTAGCTCACCTCAAAGGGCCCTTCTATTTTTATATTTAAGTATTTGATCTTTACCTTAGCATGATAAAGTTAAATTCTGTTAGATAAGTAACAATGATGCAAACACGAAGCATGGTAAGCTCCGGATGGCTCGCTACCTCCGGATATTAGTAAAGGAACACACTTACCCTATAAACACGAAATACATATAGGAAGGCAAAGTTAAAACACGAAAACTTTAGCATAAGGCGAAGGAGGAGACACAGTGATCCCTCCTTCTGAGCATGGGACTCCGATGAACAACAACATCGTGGAGAGAACATATTACAACAAGGGAGGAAGGAAACATAAGAAACTTGTAATGTATACGAACATAGCTAATAAAAATTTGCTCCGGTATATGAGGTGGTCCGGATGTAATCATCTGGACCATACAAAAAACATATAGCAGGAGCAAACATAAGGCGTTTTGGGGGCATAAACAATGCTAAAGTGCTAGATACGAACGTATAAACATTACAAACAAGCTATGAGGAGCGTACCAAAGAGTGGATTATATTAAAAGGGAAATTATATTACAAAGTACCTATTACAAGCCGAACGAAGGCGACAAAGAAAGTAAAACAATACTTAACGAGCCGGTAACCAGACAAGTTCAAGGGCTAGGCATAATAGCATGATGTCTGCTTCAGAAAGAAATATACAGCCCATTAAACCTACGGAGGCTTGACCAGCTATACTAAAGGTCCCAGGGGGGAGCCATTCGGCTTAGGGCGGGTGGCATGACTCAGGATCCGCTAGATGGACAGCAACACATCTACAGTTAGTTTGCCCTAAGCTCGGAGCAACACGTGTTCTCCGGCATACCACGCACCCGTCCCATAATAGAAAATGGACTTATAAATAAAAGATAAGAAAAAAGGGAAAGGAAAAACTAAATCTAAACTCTGAAGGAGTTAATAATAGCCTCTTCGCCAACAACAGAAGAGGGAATCAAAACATCACCTTTCCCATCAGCGAAAAGGGCCACCACAACATCAGTAGGGCCAAAGGAAACACGTTTCGACTCTACCGCCGCCACTTCAATGACATCATCCAAAATACCAGAAACCCCCTGCACAAAGACACGTCTAGACTTGGAAGGAACAACACTATCAGCCATCTCAAGGTTCCGACCCATCAAACCACAACATACAACCTGATACCACATACCGCTCGAAGCAACAACATAGGCAGCAGGGACACATTAACCATACAACTCTAAGGATTTGGAAACAAGTGTCACAGTCGACTACTTTGCAATAGGAGGAGAGGCACGAGTATCCCTTGGAGTGGGGACGTGGTCCAGACGAGCCAATTTCTCAGATGCAAGCTGAAGGATAACTGATAGAGGTTCAGTAGCATGCTCACAAATCTTGTTAAGAAAGGCATAGTCAGTTTGAGCAACAAGGGGGGAGGCTTCAGCAAGCCTATCCTATGCACCAGGCATGAAATTAACCATCTTCTTCAGCACAACAACAAACTCATCCTTAGTCCGATGCATACTCAACCCACGCTCAAATCCAGCACTGGCAGCCAAAGACAAGAGTTCACCTTGAACTCTACTAAACTTATCCAAAGCAAGAAACTTCCAGACCAAACCTTAGAATTGGCCCCGGAAGAAGGAAGAAAATTCTGGAGGAGTAGCCTTCAACCACAGAATCTCCTCATCCCTTTCAGCTTCAAGAATTGTAGCTTGATTAAGAGCGGCGGAAAGACGAGCCACCTCAAAATGCAAATTATCTAGACTTTTAGTAAGGGACTTAATCTTTTTCTTTCTCTCCTCCCCTTTGGCCTTAGACTTAGCAAAAGAAGCATCAGAGGTAGCAATCTTATCATTAAGTCCAGAAACCTGCTTCTTCAATGTAGAAACTTGAAGTTCCAACACAGTCAAGCTAGCAACCTTCTCCTCATAACCCTTCAGCTTGGAATCTGTTGATAACACGAACTCATGATGTGATTGATTCAACCCATGATAGCGAGCAAGAAGCTCACCACTATGCGACATTATCATACAGTGCAACACACTCATCTTTGCAGTCAATGGATCATCAGATAAACTCTCAACACGGACCATCTCTCCTTGTGTGGGAAACTGATCAACAATAGTCTTGAAAACATCAGGATCATTAAAAACCTCCTTCGTTAGAACTCTTAAAGTAGGTTAGTATGGGGCATCCCACTCCTCTCGAGTAAACTCATAATTTCCAGCAACACAATCCTCAAGATAAGTGGCATAATAAGGACAAGTGGAAAAGGGGAAGAAGTCCATATGAATAGCACCGTCGAAAACATCCCTAAATGAGGGAGCAAGTCCGATGGACAATCTCGACTGACTTACACCACCAGAGGGTGCAGCAGCATCATTAAACATAATACCCTTACCCCGAGAATCTGTAAAATAAAAACACAATAAGATAAAAAAAGACAGGCAAGAAAAATTTAGAAATAAAAAATAATTACCTCGGGCGTTAGAGCCTTCAGCGGCAGGAGCAGTGGAGCTTCGACCCTGGTTCCCTGAAGGATGGATCACAGTAGCAGAACGAAGAGGGGTAACCAACGGAATCTCAACACAAGCATCATCATCACCATCACTCTCATCATCAGAGTCACCTACAAATAAACTAGGCCGATTAGTACTACCAGACGATTGAGCCAAGGCAGACCTAGTAAGCTTAGCAACATGGCTTAAAGCGGCACCAGAAGTAGAGGCCTTTTGCTTCTGAGAAGCTTCAACCTTAGCAACAATCTTGGAACTAGGGGTTCCAATAGCAAGATCCTCCAGAGCAGGTTTAGGAATAACAGCATCGGTCGCAACAGGAGGAGTGTAATAAAAGGGAAGCCTTTGAAGGGTTGGCCTAACATCCAAATGGGGCTCCTCCTGGACCTCAGCACCAGTCCACTCAGGAAGGCAGAGAAAATCGTGAATGCCCAAAACTGCAAAAAAGAAAAACAACAATAAATGTAAGCAACAGAAGCCAAAAGATATAACACAAATAGTTCAACCCACCTCCGTACCATTTCCATCAGCACCTCGAAGCACCGAATCACAAATACGACTCTTCCAAACTCAACTCAACCCAGATAAAACTAACACACCCTCAGGCATATCCCTCAGCTTTACAACATGAGCGCTCAGATGGCGCACATTAGCCATGTTAAAAGAACCAGCATCAGGTCTTGGATCGTCAATAGCTACATCCGGATGTCTCCAAACCATAGCATTCAGAATAGCCCGCTGATCAATAAAAAAGAAGCCACTCTTCTAATGCTTCATGCAAGATACAGACCAAAGAAGGGGCACGACGCTTGGCAAATGAAAACCAATCACCTTGTTTGTACAAAGTCTGGAAAACCCTAAACAAGTTCACCGTCGACTCTAACTGCAAAGACCGACACAACACCTTGAAGGTAATGACCTTATTAAGACCAACAAGACCCAACTGAGAGAAGTGAACCCTGTAATGTTTGATGAGGGCTAGAAGGAACGATGAAAAAGGAATTCGAACACCAAAAAAATCAAACATCCGATGATTAATACCAATGGCATCATTCAGAAGCTCGGACATCACAAATTCTTCAAAGAGCAGCCAGGGGTGAAGATCGCAAAGAATCTTATATTTAATGATTAAATCATTCAGATCATCTTGGGTGAGTCGAGAATGGTACAGATCCATATCCTTTTTAGCCATAATCGAAAAGGTAATAAGGAAAGAAAGAGGTACCTAGGAAAGGGAAAAGTCTAGAGCAAAGTAAGCAGCGACAAAAAACAAAAATGATAGCTCTGAAAATAGTGTTTTTTTACTATAGCAAGGATAAAGCCAAAAGTAAAAAGGAGGCTGCTATTTATAGGGAAAGAAGGAAAGGGCGCGGCGGTTGGAAAGTTATCACATGACACGTTGGAAAGAAAATATGTGGACAAAAAACAAGCCACATCTGCAAAAGCAGAAACATTAATAACATAAGGCACATTGAAGTCTAGCACTGACAAGCTAGCTTGGCAAATACTATATTGAGGGTACATGATGAGGTATAGTCTCCCTCAGAACATCCAAAGGATAAAACTGGCTTAGATGCTTCTGCCAAACTAACACGGGCTAAACTAAACAAACGCTCCAGAGATGCTGACTTGTCGAAGGACAACTCAGGTCCGAAGTCACCATAAGAATTTCGGAGAAGCTGGTATCTCGAAGGACATATCAGGTCTGAATTTATTAACTCCGTCTTAATGCAGCAATATCAAAGGATAATCAAACAAATGTACAATCCTTGTGAAGGACCATTGTCCTTGAAGGGACACGTAGCCGACAAGTTGTACCAAGAGAGAGCCCCACGGTTATGTCTTGTAGCAAATCCCAATTGGTATAAAGGGAGAACTCATTTCCTTGAGACGGAGGACACAAAACCTTTCTGGGCCATACTTTATATCCTCGCATTTATCTCACAATCATTGTACATACTCACACGCCGAGTTGTCCCTGGGACTCGCACCCCGGGGCTACTAACATGTTCTATTCTTATTTTTCAGACTAGTGAACGAAGGACTATGCACCGGAGGAACCAGTTTGAACTCGATCTTTACTACCATTGAGGTCACTTTTATCAAGCTTAAGCAGCCCACGTAAATTTACCTCAACAATTACGATGCATTCAAATAACCAAAAATCCAAATCCTAAACTATTATAGACCATAATTGTTTTAAATATCTGGAGATAATAAAGATTACTGAAACTAAACAAACACAATCACTCAGAACCACCAAGAGGAGCAGGCCAAAATCGGGAAGTCAAACCCGCGGCAATGCGGCCATTGTAACCATAAAGAGGTAGTCGTCCTCATGCCGAGAAATGGGTCGATCTGAGATGGGTGTCCAAGTTGTCGGTTGGAAAGTACAGGAAATTGGCAAGACTATGTGATTATACATCCAGTTAGCTTGCTCTTCCTATCGTTCCATCCATGTATTAAGTTGCCTCCAACGCTCGTCCTGTTGGTCCATCCACCGTGCTTGGCGAATCTTCCAATCGCCCTGGCTCATGTTTCGATACACCTCGGCAGAACCAGCAGCCTCCTCATTAGCTGCCTCTTCGACCTCATCATCTTCCCTGACCTAACGTGTTGCGAGCAAACATCACGGTCCTGTACCAAGATCCATCATAATCCCCATAGCAATTAAAGAATTCTTTTTCAAAACATGTTCCCGAGGCTCAACACTCAAGGCATCTATCATCAAATTAGTCAATAACCCAAAAGACTTAGCGATCTTGGTCACAAACATACCACCAACAAGCAGATCCTTCTCCTTAACCTTTTCTAGATAACGGGCCAACCAATAGGGAATGTTACAAGTGACCCCTTCGCCATAAATGCAATAGAGGAAGAATAGATCTAGCGAGGTGGTTCTTTAGATGGATTCCTTCCTACTGATATGGTGGTTGCGATGCAACGATGAGCTATTTTAACCCTCGGATCTCAAACCTTTTTTATAGCCATTCCTCTTATAACAAAATCATCATTACCAATGTATAGCCAGAATTACATCAACACATGCTCATCCTTTATAGTTTCTCCTCTACGCAACCCATTCATCGTGCTAGATAACCTAGACTGCTCCTCAGAATACAATCCAACCCTCCATCCAAAATCCAAAAGTGACATCTTCCTTGGTTCTCCTCCTAAACTAAACAAAATACCCTCAAAATTGGGATCATACCTACAAGCAACAGAGCTGAATTTGAAAGAGGCAAAGATTTCCCACACTAGCTCATGGAAGACTAGTTCATCCATTTAAAATAGGTTTGCCCATTAAGGTCCAGTAAAGGCATTGGTATTTATGCTATCAAAATCGTTTTTTAGCGAACCAGAGTGGGTAAGGGAAGGCCCAGTCAATGACACTTTCTGGATGAATTGGGTGCCTCGAGAAAGTATCATAGTAGCCTTGGTGGGTGTCAATGTTAAAAACTCCAAATTCATGAACTTTGTCTTTAATAGTAGGCTCTTGGGAGCTAGAGGCATGTCCCCTAGTGCCTCTTCCAGTCCTAGCACGCTTGCTCATTGCCTATATCAAAGCTAAAATAAAAGCGGATCGAGATTAGTGTGGTGATTTCAACTGATAGTTGATCAGTGTCTCCAGACGACGTTAGGATTTTTTCTGACGCCGTCGCTACATGATTTTGTTTGAAAAATCAGTTTACGCGGGAAATCTAAGTAATTTTCCGATAAACCCATTACCAGACACCCCTTTAAAATCAGAACCCAAATGGGTTTGCTTGAAAAAAATGGAGTGTTCATTTACCAAAGCTAAATGTTTAATAGGTAAAGATTGGGACGGATCTATCATAAAAATCAAAGATTAACTACTTGGATTCATGCAAAAGTACCCCCAATTTGATAACTTATTCTAGGGTTTGGCAATTGGGAATCTTAATCGAAATTGATAACCTAGGGATTAGATCAACATAGAAGAGAGATTAAAGATGAATGGGATGGATTAATTACCGATTAGTGATGATTTCCCAAGATTTAGCAAGATTGATGATGAATTCGTGTGTTTTTTTTCTCTTTTTTTTATGGGTTGAAAAATTTGTGAAGGAAGAGTGAGTTTGGGTGTTCGGGTTATATCCTGACAGGACCGAGGCGACGGCATCGCAAAGATTCTGACGTCGTCGCAGTTACTTTGAACTTAAAAGTTGTTGTGTTTTAAAAGCTTTAAATTTATAAGACTGAAAATACTAGACAATTATATGGAAACACACGGGTAAAAGTATAACCTACGTATGCAGTATAATCTTTATTAATGTAAGACCAAGATCGTCCTATTAGGGATTCAGGAGTATGTTCGAATTAATCAGAAAAAATAGACTTTAACATTTTTGAAAATAACGTTAGTTTATGCAATGATATTAAGATGATTACTCAGATAGATGAGAATACTTACCATAAGTGTTTGGTAGATGATTTTGACCTCAGAAGATGGGACTTTATAATTAATAAAAAATGATTCTGTCATAAAACGATTTTTACGAACTAACTGGATTAACTTAAGACTTAATTAGTTAACTAGACAATGTGTCACTCAAATAGTCCATTATTATTAAATCAAGAGCTTATTTTGTTTATTAATTTTATGAAAGTAGGGATTTCTCAGCATAGACGTTAAAGACCAAAGACAAATCTTTAAAACCACAAAAGATCATAACGTGTCGCCTTTCGACCTAGTACCGATATGATTATATAATCTAAGTTGATAAGCAAAAATGGATAAGATAAGATATAATAGGTTTGCAGCATAAGCTTAAGATTAAAATGATCAAAATCATACCAAACACTTATTTATTATCGTAATTTCACCGAGTAGTCCAAGAGATAAATTTAGCCTCGTCAAGGCGAAGGAGTTCATAACAACAGTAGATTTTACACAACCTCCATATTTCAATAACTAATTAGGAAACCGTCTTCTTCTTGATCGTTAGATCCTTGTTCTTTAACAACTTAGGAGGTGTAATTCTTTGGGGTTTTGGTATAGGATGGAAATGATTTGTGTGTGAGAGATGATTGATGAAGAAAGAATGGAGAAAATAGAGAGACTTGGATGATTTGAGGATGCAAATTCGTCCTCTATTTATAGGCTAAATTTGGTGAAAAGTGCGGCGGTTTTAGGAAAAAGTGCTGCGCACTTTGGGAAAAGTGCGGCGCATAAAGGTATGAGTGCGACGGTGTTTTGGCTTCACATGAAAGTGCGGCGCACAATGTAGCAAGTGCGGCGGACTTCTTGTATTCTTTGCTATAAATCTTTCTTTCTTGAATTCGTCTCCCAACGTGTATAAAATCATGAGCATGGGTCTCTAGAGTCTTCAATTGACCTATAAGCAATTCAAGTTTAATGTAAGTATCGAAAGTTTCACGAGAATGATAAAAATACACCTAAAACACCATAGAATACATGTATAATTTCGGCGTTATCAAACCCCTCCACACTTAGCTTATTGCTTGCCCTCAACAAGAAAAGAGAAAAATAAAATCATTTGTCGTGACGGGGTGAAAATATAGATTTAAGAAGTTGCAAGTATTAGATACTTTTAGGCAAAAACCATATAACATAGCACCTCACGATAAGGAATTAGTTGTTTGATTTTATATTCACTCACCACTTAGATAGGGTTAATATTGTTTTTTTGTGAAGAACACTCAATTTGCACAGACATAATCTAGACATCTACCATAGGCTTGTACTTAACACATAAACCTAACCGAAGGGTGGAACTTGGGTACTAGAGAGGATCCAATCTTCATGCGCCAAACATAAGCCATTATTTCTTTTGAACTATTATAACTCACATAGAACTTTTTTTTACCACTAAGGCTTAGCACATGACTTTCTTCATTCAACTTTCAGATATTTTAGCAACATGGCATTAAAAGGAGCGCTTGCGAGATACATTTCATGTGATAGGCTTCAGTCTAGTAAATGATGATTAAGCACAAGTTATAGAGCTTCTAAATTACCGGCACTCTCAAATATAATTTTTAACCAATACCAATGTTCCAGAAAAGGTGACAAAGACCATACATACACATCCGTAACGACGGAATAGGCACATATGACTGCAAACCAAACCTTAAGCTCGAACATGCTAAAGGGCACAATTATCTTAGGTACCAATGGCGTATACCCAATATTTTTAAGCTTAGATTTATCACAATTTATGGACTGAGGTGTGCTAGCTATAATGGTCAATCTAGTTTGGACTTGCCTTACTATTTTTTTATATTTTAAAAGCATATATATATTAAGATTTTTAGGCAAAAATATTAGTTGGAAAATTTTGGCAGGGCAAACATTGAGGGATATGATTAATTTTTCCTATTTGGCTCCCCTCCACACTTAAGTTGAACATTGCCCTCAATGTGATAACTGATAATAGATAAAATAGGGAAAATTAAAGGAAAATGGTACTTCCCGGGGCATAAAGAAGTGCATAGTTGCAGTAGAACTATCTTTTTGAGCATATGTCATAAATTTCCATATCTTAAAACTAAAGTACCTGCATAAAAGTAAACACACAAAAGCATAGAAAATGAAAATATTTTTGTTTTTTTAAGATAATAAAAGATATTAGTAGAAGAATGGAGGAGGGACTCCTCCATACTTAAGTGAAGCACAGGTTGCCTCCCGAGAAGCGCTTAATTTTTAAGAGAGTCGCTAGCTAGACTTGTACTTCAAGAGTCATTCTTTTGGGAAGAAAGGAGTAACTGCCTCCCTTGAGTCATTGTCTTCTTCATGATATAGTTTAAGTTGATGGCCATTGACTATGAACGCCTTTCCATCCTTTCCATAAAGTTTAACATATCTGGATGAGTATTGATGTTTCACTACATATGGTCCTAACCATCGAGATCTGAGTTTCGGTTGTTTAAATTTGTATTTTGAGTGAAATAGCAGAACCTTATTTCCTTGTTTGAATTCTTTTCTTATTCGTAACTTTCTGTCATACCAGACTTTGGTTCTTTCCTTGTATAGACGAGAGTTTTCATATGCTTGGTGTCTGAGTTCATCTAACTTGTGCAACTGAAACATTCTTTTCTCACCAGCAGCGATGAGATCTAGGTTGCAGTTCTTCAATGCCCAGTATGCATGGTGTTCAATTTCAAATGGTAAATGGCAGTTCTTTCCATATATTAGTTTTTATGGTGTAGTACCGGTAGGTGCTTTGTAGGCAGTGCAAAAAGCCTACAGAGCATCATTAAGTTTTCTTGACCAAATAGCAGGGTTGTCTTTAACAGTTTTTTCAAGAATTCTTTTGAGAGCTCTATTCGTGTTTTCAACTTGACCACTAGTTTGAGGGTGATAAGATGTAGAGAAGCGGTGGTTAACTCCATATCTTTTCATGGTTTTTTCCATTATTTTGTTGCATAAGTGAGTACCTCAGTTGCTGATTAGAGCTTTGGGCATTCCGAAATGGCAGAATAGTTTCTTCAGAAAGGTGA
>BQNB010026926.1:0-25748 GCA_026074375.1 Tanacetum coccineum
GGTTTACCAATACCTCAGTAGATGAGATATGAATTGATGATTCCTCTAGATATCCTCCTGATGAATTTCAAGAGGATGATCCATCTAGACAATATCAAGTAGATTCTGATGTCTCATACTACATCATTCCTCATAGACGTTCACTTACTGAAATCACCCAAAAAAATCATGTCCCTGAAGTAATTGCTCTTAATGAACCTAAAATACCTCACACTGAGGTTACTGAAAGTCCTTCTGATCCAATCAACACAGAAGGGATACATGAACAAAATGTTCAGAATGATCAAATGATCACTCAACTCATTGATGCACCATCAGGGAACAATACTGAAAGTCCTGGATCTATTACTAAACCTTTAGTCCCTAATGTCACTCAGTCTCACACTCAAATCAAGCCTCTACAAGTTCTCATCCTGCTCCTCAGGATAGATGGTTAAGAGACTAACACATTAAACTTGCAAATATCATTGGTAATCCTGGTGAAGGCATGCTTACAAGAAGCATGGCTGCCAAGCTTATAGCTGCCTCAACTAGTGAATGTCTATTTGCTGATTTTCTATATGAGATAGAACCTAAAAAGGTATATGAGGCACTGAAGCACCCAAGATTGATTGATGCCATGCAGGAAGAACGAAATCAATTCTATTAAACAAAGTATGGACTCTTGTTCCTCTCCCTTATGGAAAAATAGCCATAAGTTCCAAATAGGTATTTAGGAACAAGAAAGATGAACATGGTACAACCACAAAAAACAAAGCAAGGCTGGTTGCACAAGGTTATAGTCAGGAAAAAGGAATTGTCTATAATGAAACCTTTGCACCAGTAGCAAGGATGGAAGCCATCAGGATCTTCCTTGCTTTTGCCACATACATGAACTTTAATGTTTACCAAATGGATGTCAAAAGTGCCTTCCTAAATGGTAAAATGAAAGAAGAAGTTTATGTCAAACAGCCTCCTGAATTTGAAAGTAGTGAGTTCCCTGACTATGTCTATAAACTTGACAAAGCTCTTTATGGTCTAAAATAAGCACCAAGGGCATGGTATGAGACACTCTCTAATTTCCTTATTCAAAATAAGTTTGCCAAGGGAAGGATATATAACACATTGTTTATCTATAAATCAAAAGGAGAAGTTCTCCTTGTTCAAGTGTATATAGATGACATCATATTTGGCTCAACAAGTTATAAACTTTGTAAACAGTTTAAGAAACTAATGACAAAGAAATTTGAAATGAGTATGATAGGTGAACTCACCTACTTCCTTGGATTGCAAATCAAGCAGGATGACAAAGGAATCTCAATTTGTCAAGAGCAGTACACCAGGAACTTACTCAAGAAATATGAAATTTCTAATAGTTTCTCAGTGAAAACACCCATGGTTCCTCCAAACAACTTAGGTCATAATTTAGCTGGCAAATCAGTTAATGAGACCTCATATAGTAGAATGATTAGATCACTAATGTACTTGACTGCAACAAGGCCTGATATCCAATTCTCCACAGTCCTATGTGCAAGATAGCAGTCCAATCCAAAGGAATCATATCTAACAGCTGTGAAAAGAATCCTCAGGTACCTAAAAGGTACTCTAACCCTTAGTTTGTATTATCCAAAATGTTCATACTTTGATCTTAAAGGATATTCAGACTCAGACTATGCTGGCTGTAACATAAACAGAAAAAGCACTTCAGGTGCCTGACAAATACTTGGTGGAAAATTAGTTTGTTGAAGTGCCAAGAAACAGCAGTCAGTGGCTATGTCCTTAGCTGAGGCTGAATATGTGGCTCACTGCTGGGTGTTGTGCAAGTATCCTATGGATGAAAAGTCAACTCAGTGCCTATGACATCTATTATAAGATGGTACCCATCTTTTGTGACAACACTAGTGCCATTGCAATATCTAACAATCCAGTACTTCACTCAAGAACCAAGCATATTGATATTCAATATCATTTCATCAGGGATCACATCCTTGAAGGGGATATTGAATTACACTTCATCCCCACTGAGTATCAGCTAGCTGATTTCCTCACTAAATCCTTAGATGAACTTGCTTTCTCCAGACTAAAAGCAAAATTAGGCATGTTGAATATTGATTAAACAGTCTCCCTGATTAATCATGTTCGATATGGTGTACATTCCTCTCCCTGATATAATCTCCCTAAAACCCATATGAAACCCATGACACTGAGGGACACATTAAATAAAGTAACTAAATGCTCCGAGTCTTTAGTCACTTAATGTCGTAGGTTGGTGACTAAACACATTAAATAAAGAACAAATATTCCTTGTCTAACTGTCATCCAATAGTCATGGCCCCCCACTTCCCATATCACTCAATTAACCCCAACATGCATTTAATGCTCACTCCCACACACTCAATCCCTCCCTAAAATGTCTACTCAAATTATATTTGACTGGTACTCAGACGTCATAACTGCAAAAGAGAAACGACGCAACAGTTGCCTTGAAATACAAGATCATGCAACTAGAGGGAAATGCATTAATTGTTTTTAACTTCTTCAAAAAGAAAGTTTTAAAATATTGAAAAATCCTTTTCTAAATTCCTATATAAATACCCTTCATCAAAACAAGAACACACACATAAATTTCCAAAAGCAAATAAACTCTGCTCAAATTCTCTCTCAAAGCAGAAGTGTGGGTGTTTAATTTTTCGATAAAAAAGCTTATCTCTTAATCAGTTATTCATTGCAATAAGTATTTCAAAAGTTTTTTTTGGTCAATCGTGTTCCATACAAAGATATCCATCTTCGTATAGTCCCTTTTGACAAAATATCACGTATTTCATGGTAGCGATCAAGTTTGAAATAAACTTGTGACCATCTGATGTGTGGTATTCTGCCATTAAAACCTTTTTTCTTTCAAAACATTCATCTAAAATTGCAGAACAACAAATAATCACGTATGCTCCTCAATGGAACAACATGACTGTAGACGATGTAGTTTTTCAAACTAATAATGTGGTCGGTAACTTTAACTACCCACCAAATGTGCCTGCTTACAAGATAATAATGAAATTTCTGCTAAATTGTCCTTTGAACAAAGCTTTTACCAACTATCCCTCAGTGGTTTACCAGAACATCCTCAAGGAGTTTTAGAGCACTGTTGTTGCCTTTGACCTTTTCCCATCAACTGATGAGCCTGAGAAATGCCTACTTAGAGAATTCCTCATCAAGTTCTTAGTTTTAAATGGGCAAAGACCATTGAACCCTGATTTTAAAACTTTTTGTTCAACAACTGGACCTTATTATAATAATGGTAAATATGTGGCTCATTCCACACTTGAGGTTGTGTAGAAAGAATTAGGCAAAATAGCCATCAACCCGAGTTACCTGGACAAAACCCCAGTCTTGAAAAACTCGTTTCCTGTGGCTTAGAAAATTCTATTCACTTTTGTGATTAGGTTCTCGGCAGGAACTACACCTCCACTGAACAAGTGAACTCTATCCAGTAGCTTTTAGCCTACAGTCTCATTACTGGGATTGAGGTTGACATAGGGGAGATCATTTATAGTGATCTCGTAACCAAGCTACTAAATAAGTCTAGGCTAAAATACGTTTCATACCCTAGATTTATCTCATGTGCTTTGCAAGTGTTACTGGGTTCTGACTACACTCAGGATAAAAAATTTAGGTTTTTACCCCCTATCCTGAGTAACTCCAATTTTACAAAGGACCCATCCAAAGTCACTGACATTAAATTAACGGCCCATATGATTGCTGTGAACAATCAGAGGGACTCAGTGTCTCCACCTCCTTTGGCTCCAAAGCCAAAGAAAGGGAAGTCTCAGGCTGTGACTCTAACCTTACCCAAGTCACAGGGCCACGAGGCTTCAGGAGCACTCTCAAAGAAGAGAAAAAAAAGTCTAAGTCCAAAAAGCCACCCATTAAGACAAAGGTAACAATACCCAAGCCAAATGAGGGTTCTGAGCAATCCCACTGGGTCTCATCAGGCACCGTACCTGATCCCCAAGATCTAGAAAGACACATACAACTCGCTAGTACGAGATTGCCTTCCACACTCAATGAGGGCACTCGTAAATTAAAACCTTTGCATGAGAGTACTATTACTTATCCCAAAGACTTAGGGGGAAATGATCAGCCCCTTGATAGGGACTTAACCTTCATGACTTTTAATGAAGGCATAACTAAAACCACGCCGCGTCTTAAAGGGCCACGTGGGGATAAAGACTCAAGGGGAAACAAACCACCCGCTGATATGGAACCACAAAACCCCATTGATGCTGATCTCTCAAGGACTGGTGCTAAGTACCAGGAGGACCAGACCCAGTCCTTTAGATTGAGGTACCGATCCCTGAACAAAAATAAAGGTAAGCCTTTGTATGAAGGGGAGCCGGATACTCAACCCATGCTGCTATCTTATGCAGATGTTTGAGCTATTCTTCTTTCTAAGGATGAAGCTTAGGAAAGTGAGGAAGACATTGTGGGAGCTGGTGAAGAAATGGATGATAATCCTCAGTCTACTGAAGCATCCGACACTGATTCTTTGAATGATAAAATCCTTAAGAAGTATGATGACACTTGCCCTCTCACTGAACGACAGCTGGTTAAGTATCTTAGGAAAGTGTTACGTGTGTTGTTTGAATGAATCACTAAGGATTAGTGGGAAAAGCATGAAGAAGCGGCTATTCACTATGTAAACCTCAAAGCCTCCATTAATGACTAATACAATGAAAATATTGCTCACAGAGATCAGACTGATCAACTGGTGGAAGCCTCCATGAGCTCCATTGAAAAAAGCAGCACTACAATCAATGATCTATACAAAGGCCTGGATTTCATCACTCATGCTTCTCAAAGACATAATCAATGCTGTCAAAGATGACCCTATTGCAAACCCAAAAATCAATGAAGCCACTGAAACTTTTACTACAATCTCTTCCAACATCACTGAGGTACTTTCCTTAGTAACTGGATTTGATTTCTCTGCACTTCTGTCCATGGTAAAAGATCTTTAGGCTCATGCTATCAAACAAGAGGAAGCGTCAGCTTCCTAGACAAAGTCTTTTACCAATATGGCTTGGAATCTTGGATCAAGAATGACTGCTGTTGAACACTCTCAAACTGCTCTTACACGTGAAGTCTCCTCTCTCAGGCATGAAACTTCGGAGATCAAATCTATGATGGCAGAGATTTATCAAGCCTTTAAAGGTCAACCCTCTTCAGCTCCCTCAAGCAGCGTCACTCCAAAATTTGCTCTCACTAATACTTCATCAAATGTTGAGGGGGAGAATGCTACCCACACTACCACTGAAGAACCTCCTTCTCATACTGAGGGTGAGACTGATGCTAACATCCAAGAAAAGCCTAAAGAACCAAAGCAATCAACAGATGCAAACATTTTCATTGGCTCATCCACTCATCCCATTTCAATTACTCAGGCACAACCCATCATAATCATCCATCCTGAACCTTCTATACCACAAAGAGAAGGGAAAGGTATTGAAACTGATGAACAGATGGAGGATCAAAGAAAGCTGGTTAAAGCCTTATCTATTGTTCATCCTGATCCTATTGAACCAGTAAGAGTTTAATTTGTGATAAATGGGAAAACAATCTACCTTACTGAACAAGAAATTCAAGCGTACTAGGATAAAGAGGAGGAAATCAAGAAAGCTGAGGAAGAAGCCAGACTAAATGCTATTAGCAAGCCTGAGGTAATCATGGTTGTTCGTGAAGAAGCAAAGAAGCTTGGTATCCATCCAAAAGAGGCAATCATTGCCAAAGCTGTTGAACTATTTAAGAAAGCTCAGGATGATGAACATGAGGTCCTCAAAAGACTACACACTGAGAAGGTTAGAAAATATCTTGAGCTCAAAAAGCACAAGTATGATAGCTATATGTGGACTATCAGTAGCAGACTAAAACCAAAGCCTATCACTGATATCAAGATTCATCCAAAAACCAAGCCAGTGGTTATAACAGTATACAAAGGCACCGAGGTTAGAAATTTTGATGTTTATAAACCTTTTCTCTTTGGAGCATTTGGTATATCTGAACTGGATGAGCTGAGGGAAATTATTCTAGAGAAGAAAAATACAGTCGAAAAAGACTTGATGAATTCTCAAAGTCAAAGGTATGAAAGGTTAAGGCAAATTCCTGGGGAACATGGAATTCAGTCTAATCTTCCTGCTCCAAAACAAGTTCTATCTCAAACCTTAGGAAGAAAACAGAAGCACATAGAACTTGAGCCTGAAACAAGAATCCCTGGATTGGAATGCAATCGAGCTCTCCCTAAAAATGTCTTATTCGTAAACAACATGGTCATCGAAGAACCTGAGTATGAAATTTTCTTTACTGACAAATTTGTGATCAAGCATTCCAAAGATGGAGTGACATTCACAAAGTGGGGATGGAAGCTCTTGTGTCATATCTAGTAGTTGCATCTATGGCCAAGTCTCCTAAAAATGCAAGATTCAACATGAAACTAAGGAAACTCATTGCTGAACACCTTGACCAAGAAAAGCTCCAATCAAAGAAAGTCAAGCTAGAAGCTCTTGGATACAAAATAGACTGAGCACTTATGTTTTTTTATCTTTTGTAATAGATAATAGGACCTTATAATCGTTCAATGAAGTACTTTTTGTTAAAACTCTATATACTTAAATTGCTTTCTAGACTCAGTGTTAGAAGAAGCTATACTTACTCACTCACACTGATAAATACTTAGGCTATATTTATATCCAAATAGGGGGAGATTGTTGGGCCAATTTAATTGCCCACCGATCTGACACTTAGGATTTGAATACAAAATAACCTAAGTACAATTATCCTTTAACAACTCAATTTCAATGAGTGAATAGTCGCTCAGTGAGTTACCTTCAAGATGCGTAGCCTGAGTCTACAAGAAAGACTCTAGCATTCAGTGAGGCGGTTCTCAGCGAATGAAGCCTGAGCCAAAGAAGAAGGTGACGAGTTCAGTGAGTTGTGACAATAGACTCACTGAACCCCATACGATCTCTAACAACTAAAGACCCTGAAGACAAGAGACTGAAGAATAGGCAGGATAATTTGAAAGCAGGTAAGTCTAAGCTCTTATCTCCAAAAGTTAATTTATCCTGAAGAGGGTATAAGACAAGCTCAGTGTCAGGAACTGAACTTAGAAAGAGCATTTGTCATATACTTAGAATAGATATTGTAATAGGGAGAAGACATTACAAATGTACTAACCTATTAGATTTGTGATAAGTGCTCAACACCCATGTAAGGGCGACCCCACCTAGGTAGTATACATAGAACTCTTATAATGGAGTAAATGTTAAGTTTGTGCATTCAAAGTTGTAACTTTCACAAACACACATCTACTCCTCTAAATCTACTAAGTCCCTGAGCAAGCTCAGTTGGTTAGCATAGTAGTTAACTTTGCATAACACTTTAGGTTTATGCAAAGTTATTAGTGAGGAGATCACACGCACACATATTGTCATTCAATCCCCATTGTAATTTCGCATACAATGAGGTATAATTCTTAATAAAAAGAGTTAAACGTTGAAAAGTTATTTTTGTGTCTCTTACTTACTAGCTATATTTACGTACAAAAATATTTTCAATTAACAAACTGTTTTCTTTACATGCTAGCCATGTGTTAGTTAATGATAACTTTGTAGTTATTGTTCACTAACTAAGTGGGAACAACACTTATGGAATAAAGAAAGCACGTGTTGTGCTGCAAAGTAAGCATAAGCCTTCGAATGAATGTGAAGTAATTCATTCTCGAGAAAATAAATTCCTATTATAAGGTTAAGTTTCCTTTTTGAAATACTTGCCTTTAAGATGATGACCGGGTTGCTATTGGAAATAATAGCATGCCATTTTGACATGTTTTGAAAGCTTTTTGAACTTCTGCTCGAACTTCATTTACAGCCTCGTATCCTTATTAAATGACATTTTTAAGGCCGTAAATGTTATCGATTTTCAGAAGACATGCTAGAGATACATATTTTTTTGATTTTTTGATTTTTTTAATTTTATTTTTGAAAAATTTATATAAAAGAGAAATATTTTTGTGTTTTGATGTTTTCTTATGTACATATGATACAGGATATATCACGAGTTACCACCATTACTCGTTTTCTTCCTCTTTCAGATGTTTAAGCGTTTCCGGAGACATGCTTCTCATACCATGCTTTTTGATCAAGAAGTTGATTCTTTCTCGCGGTAAGTGTTTGGTGAAGATGTCAGCCAGTTGATATTCTGTCAGAACAAAATAGAGTTCCACTATTCCATTCTCCACCTGCTCCTTTATAAAATGATAGAGTACATCGATGTGCTTTGCTCTTGAGTGTTGAACGTTGTTGTAGCATAGAGAAATTGCACTTTTGTTATCGCAGTACAGAGGAATCTTATTGAATTAAAAGCCATAATCTGTTAGCTGTAAATGAATCTATAGGATTTAAGCACAACACCCAGATAAGGCAATATATTCTGCCTCTGTACTCGAGACAGCAGTGCTCTTTTTCTTCTTGGAAGACTAACTAACAAGTTTATCACCTAAGAATTGAGCGCTTCCTGATGTACTGCGACTAGTGTCCTGACACCCCGCGTGATCTGCGTCTGAATATGTTGTTAGAGACATACCGGTATCCTTCGAGTACCAGAGACCCATGTTAATGGTTCCCTTTAGGTATCGAAAGATATGTTTAACCGCATTTAAGTGCTTTTTGGTAGGCTTTGCCTGATACCGGGCACATAAGCAGACTGTATAAATAAGGTTGGGTCTACTGGATGTTAGATACATGAGGGATCCAATCATGCCACGGTAAAGTGTAACATCAACTGGTGTCCCATATAGATCCTTATCCTGTTTATTCTTTTCCACCATAGGTGTGTCTACAGAATCACTAGTTAACAAACCATATTTTTTAATAATTTTAGAAGCATATTTTGATTGGTTTAGGAAGATGCCTCTGGGACTTTGAGAAATTTGTAATCCTAAAAAGAATGACATCTGCCCCATCATCGACATCTTGAACTTAGTGGTCATCAGATTAGCAAACTCATTATACAAAGCATTATTAGTGGATGCAAATATTATATCGTCAACATAAATTTGTACAAATAATAAGTCGTACCATGCACGTGGTGCTTGTTTGAGACCGTACAGGGCCTTTTTGAGCTTATACACATACGATGGGTTATCCTGATCCACAAATCCTTCTGGTTGAGAAACGTAGACCTCTTCTTTGAGATCGCCATTTAAGAAAGCCATCTTGACATCCATTTGGAAAATCGTTATATTCTTGTTGGCTGCATTTACTACGAAGTTACAGATGGCCTCTATTCTTACAACTGGTGCAAATGATTCCTCGAAATCGATTCCATTCTCTTACCTGAATCCTTGAGCAACTAATCTAGCCTTATTATTTAATACCCCACCAAATTCGTCTGTCTTGACCTTATAAATCTATTTGATTTTGATTAACATGACTTTATCTGAACACGGCACCAATTCATAAACTTGTAACCTTTAAAATTCATGAATTTCTTCTTGCATTGCATCGATCCAAGATGGTTCGGTCATTACATGTTTAAAGTTCTTTGGTTCTACAGAAGTTAGGAATTCATCAAAGTAACACCACATGGCATCGGTTTCAAGTTGCTTTCTCATAGAGACTGAACAAGAAGGGTCTTCGATTACATTTGCTATAGGATGATCCTTAGTCCATCTACCAAGTGATTCAAATGGAGTATGGATTGGTCTCACATTAGATGATGATCCTTGAGAAGTTGAGTCTTCATGAAGAGATTCGTAAAGTGGATCATCATGAAAATGTGGCGTTTTTGGTGATTCTTTAAAACCTTGAGAAATAATTAGAGAATGTTCTTGTTCTTGTGTTGACGGGATACTTGTTGTTGGAGCATCTTGGTCAATTGATGTAGACACAGGTGAATCGGCTAAATCAACAACTCTTGGTACAACAACGACTGGAACTGTAGAGACAACCATAGTTAGAGGATTAAAGTATTCATTGAACATAGGTTGGAACAAACGATCCTATTCATCTCTTATTGGTGGATTGCAAGGTTGTTGAGGAATAGGGTTTGAAACGAGTCCTGAACTGGATGTTGCAGGAGTCATAAATTAAAGCCTGGGTCTTGAACCGAGTTGTTTAAAATCCATTGTCGTGAGCTCATCAAAATCAACATGGATAGTTTCAATGATTTTTTAGGTACGTCGGCTGTAGATACGGTAAGTTTCTTCTTGGGTGCATATCCAATGAAAATCCCTATATCAGCTTTAGCTTGAAGTTTCCCCAAATCCTTACAATCATTGTTTGGATAACAAAGTGCACCAAAGACATGAAGGTAAGATAGATCGGGTTTTCTGTCATGTAAGAGCTCATAAAGAGTTTTTCCATGGCAACACCGTATAATAGATCAGTTTTAGGTGTAACATGCGGTAGCGACTGCCTTGGCCCATAGAAATAAAGGAGCTTTTACGTAGATTAACATTGTTCGAGCAGCTTCAACAAGAGTATGATTCCGCCTTTCAACGACACTATTTTGTTGTAGAGTACGTGCAACCGATGTTTCATGAGAGATATCGACACTCTCATAATAGCTACCCAAAGTTTGATTGACAAACTCAGTTCCATTATCTGTACGAATGTTCCTGACAGATACATTCAATCTAACCTGTATCATTTTCAGAAACTTGATTATTAAATCAGGAGCTTCATCCTTTGATGCCAGAAACTTCACCTATATGAACCTAGAGTAATCATCCATAATGACGAGGATGTACTTTTTACCATTTATACTTGCAACATGCATAGGCCTACAAAGATCCATGTGCAGAAGATATAGTTTTTCCTGATTGGTGTCGTCAGATTTAGGTTTATGTGTTTGTTTCTTACTTTTTCCCATTGCACATGCCAAACACAGATGATCTTTTTCAAATGTGACAATCGTCGGTACCATAACCAAGATTTAGTCTTTGAGGCTTTGGACAAGAGACAAATTGGAGAAAATGTCATCATATCCCCAATTAACAATGTATAAAGGTTAGTTTCCTGAGATCCTGAGAGTAAATCAACACCTTCCAGATTACAAACAAAACACGTGTGTTTTCTGAAAGCTACTTCAAGATCTGAGTCACAAAATTGACCAACGGAGAATAGATTTTGTCATAGTCCTTCTACATAATAAACCCTTGAAATTGTGACATTCCCTATATGATAATCACCATTCCCCATAATCTTTGCAATCTGGTCGAAACTGAACTTGACAGTACCGAGAAACTTGTGAACAAAATTGATGAGCTGAGAGCAATCTCCGGTCATATGCTTTGAGCATCCGGAGTCCAAATACCATAAAACAATTTGGACAACCTGAGATTGACAAGAGAAGAAGAAGATGAAGCAACTGAAGTATTGGATCCCCGAGATGTATCGGGTTCCATTTTGTTAGAAATCATAGATTTTGTAATTTAGGTTTGCTTTTGGAACCAATAAACTTAGGTCCTTAGGTCTCCTAGTAAAAACCTTAGTTACTACAGGTTCTTGTGCAACTACTTCTAAAGGAATAGGTTCCCTAAAAGGCACTTTATTAGTGGCGGTAATCCTAGTTAAAGGGTACGCATTTCCAACTAAAGTTAAAGTCCTTCATGTAGGTCTCCAGTTATATCTAATTTTAGTAAACACTTTTCCTGTAGGTTTCCATTCTTCTTTCTTTTTAGCTTTCTTAACAGACTTAGATTTGGAACTTGCATTCATATCAGAAATAAATTCAAGAAAGCACAATTCATGTCTAGCATCAAACATAAAACTATTACATTTAACGCACATTAGCTCAAAATTTGTATTTAATTTAGAATGCTGCACATTTGCATTTCCAGATGGTTCAACAATACAATTCGGTTTATTCAAACAAGACTTAACTATCCTAGAGTAGTATTCTACTTTATTCTTCTTTTGGGTACTACTTGAAATCTGTAGTATCCTATCATTCTTTGTATTGTCTGTAGACTTTGATGTGCTAGATTTAGTAGACCGGCTTACTCCTGTAGAAGTTAACACAAAATTGTTAGTGGTCTGTGTTTGGGAAGAGCCTAACTGTTTTTGGGATGTGCTTGATGACATGACGTGTTCAGCAAACCTAACAGTTTTCTTCTTATTGATAGGCATAACATCAACTAATTTCTTACTAGGTATGTGAATATCAGGGCAAGTATCTCTAACATAGCCTAGTGTTGTTCCCACTTAGTTAGTGAATAATAACTACAAAGTTATCATTAACTAACTCATGGCTAGCAAGTAAAGAAAACAGTTTGTTGTTTGAAAAGATTTGTGTACATAAGTATAGCTAGTAAGTAAAAGATACAAAAATAACTTTTCAACATTTAACTCTTTTATTAAGAATTATGCCCCATTGTATGTGGAACTACAATGGGGATTGAATGACAATATGTGTGTGTGATCTCCTCACTAATAACTTTGCATAAACTTAAAGTGTTATGCAAAGTTAACTACTATGCTAACCAACTGAGCTTGCTCAGGGACTTAGTAGATTTGGAAGAGTAGATATGTGTTTGTGAAAGATACGACGTTGAATGCACAAACTTAACATCTACTTCATTACAAGAGTTCTATTTATACTACCTAGGTAGGGTCACATCTATATGGGTGTTGAGCACTTATCACAGATCTAATAGGTTAGTACAGTTGTACTCCCTTGTCCCTATTATAATGTTTATTTCAAGTATGGGACAAATGCTCTTTCCAAGTTCAGTTCTTGACACTGAACTTGTCTTATACCCTCTTCAGGATAAGTTGAATTTTGGAGATAAGAGCTTGGACTTATCTGCTTTCAAACTATCCTGCCTATTCTTCAGTCTCTTGTCTTTAGGGTCTTTTAGTTGTTGGAGATCGTATGGGGCTCAGTGAGTCTATTGCCATATCTCACTGAACCCATAACCTTCTTCTTTGGCTAAGGCTTCATTCATTGAGAACCGCCTCACTGAATGCTAGAGTCTTTCTTATAGACTCAGGCTAAGCATCCTAAAGGTAACTCACTGAGTGATTATTCACTAAATGACATTGAAATGTTAAAGGTTATTAACACTTAGGATATTTTATATTCAAATCCTAAGTGAAAGATCATTGGGTACTGAATTGGCCTAACAATCTACCCATATTTGGATATAAATATAGCCTAAGTGTTTATTAGTATGAGTGAGTAAATACAACTTCTTCTCACAATGAGTCTAGAAAGCAATTTAAGGGATACTTATAGCAAAAAGTACTTCATTGATTTGATTATAGGATCCCATCATCTATTACAAAAGACAATACAACGATAATCATAGGAGTGCTTCATTCTACATGGTAACCTAATGCTTCTAGCTTCACTTTCTTAGATTTTAGCTTGTCTTGGTCAAGGTGATCAACAATCATCTTTCTTAGCTTTAGGGAGAATCTTGCATTCTTTTTAGTCTTGACCATTGAGGCCATCACTAGGTATGATACAAGAGAGTCCACTCTAACCTTGTGGATATCATCCCATCTTTGGAATTCCTGATCACCAAATACATCTATGAAGAAGATCCCATATTCAGGTTTTTCGATAACGATATGGTTGAAAAAGGAACGCCTTCTGGGAGACTTCTATTACATTCTAGCCTATGCACTTTGACTTCAGGTCCTAGTTCCATATGCTTCCTCTTTCTTCTTGAGGTTTGGGATGAGGCTTATTCAGGGACTGGAGCAGGAAGATCGGATTTAATTCCAAGTTCCTCAAGAATTTTATTTAATCTTTCATATCTCTTGCTCAAGGATGTCATTATGTCTTTGACTACGAAGTTCTTTTTCTTTTGTATGATTGGACCCAATTCATCCAATTCAATAATTCCAAAGTCTAAGAACTTGATTGGTTGGTGAACATTAAAGTTTCTTTTATCATTGTCCCTAAATACAGATGCTACAATAGGCTTGGTATTTGGATGGATTCTGACATCAGAAATACCCTCATGCTTGATTCTGTTTGTCATAGTCCACATGTATTCTTCAGCTCTCCTCCTATTGAGCTTTGTTAGTAATTTAACCTTTTTAGAGTGCTCTCTCTTGAGACATCATGCTCAACATCTTAAGGTTTCTTAGATGTTTTCACACAGCCTTTGAAGAAGTTCCTCTTTTTAGATCAAATCCCTATCTCTTTGCTTCTTCACAAACCACCTTTTTCTGGACCAAGACATATCTCAGCAGCTTTCTTTATTTTTTCTACTCTATATCCCAAGTAATTTCTTAATCCTCTTGTTCAATGAAGTACAAATTTTCCCATTTAACTCAATGAATTCCCACTCTAACTGTTTATATTCTGTCAAGATGAATGATCGTTGATGAAAGCACAACAAACAAAAATGCACACAAATAGCAAATAAGCAAACATACACAACACACAACAGCACAAAGCAAAAGCAAAACAACAAAAACAAAAACACAACAAAAACAAAAAATATAACACAACAAACAATAAGACAGCAAAGCAAAAAAAAGCAAAGAAACAAAGCAAAAACAGCAACAAACACCAGCAAGCACACCACACACAAAAACAACACACCACAACAAAAAAGCTCATCAAAAAAAACCTCACACCAAAAGCCACAACAAACCATTAAGACAAAACAACAAAAAAAAAAAAAAACAAAACACACAACATTAACACAAACGAAATCCAACACAACAAGCAAACAGAAACAACAAAAAGCAAACAAAGAAACACGAATAGCAGCACAAACAAAGCAAACACCACAAAAAGCAACAGCAACATCCATAGCATAGACAAAAACAAAGAGCACCAAAAGCACATCAACAACAAAAAACTCACCACCAAGCAAACACACACACAAACACAAGCAAAAAACAAAAAAGAAACAAACAACACAGCAAAAAACAAAAGCAAAAAACAAAACAACACAAAACAGAAAAAGCACATAAACATCAAAAACATAAAAAAACGAAACACAAACAAAAAAACTAATACAAAAAAAAAAAACAAACAAACAACACAAAAACACAGCACAAGCACACAAAAGCAAAACAAAACATTAAAGCAAAAACAACATACAGTAAAAGCAACAACAACAACCACAAGCAAGCAAACAACACACCATCAAGCAAAAAGCAAAGCAAATACAACACAAAAACAAACAATAAACAAACACCAACAACAGCCAACTCTAAAACAACAACAAAAGCAACAAGCACAAGTCACAAAAGCAAACAAAAACAAAAACACATACACAACACAAAAGACACAAAAAACAAACAACAACCAACAGCACACAAAGCAAAAAAAAAACAGGGCAACACAACAAATAACAGCAACCACAACATCACAAAAACAAGCCAAAAAAAATAAGCAAAAAGCAACAAAAGCAAACAAAACAAACACATAAACGAAAAAAGCAAAAAACACCAAACCAAACAAAAAAAACAAAACAACAAACAAACATACACTGCAACACACATCCAAAACAATAAAGCACAAATCAAAAAAAACAAGCAGGAAGCCAACAAAAAAAAAAAAAACAAAAACAGACCACACAACAATCACACAAAACAACAATACAACAAAGGCCACCAAATAACAAGCACCACACCACAAACAAACAAAAAAAACAAACAAACACAATCAACAACCCAACAAAAAACACACAAAAAAACACAAGCAAACAACAAAAAGCAAAGCACAATCCAAAGAGCACCATAACACACACAAAACAAAGACTACAAAATGTTAAAAATAGACACACAAACAGCAACACAACAACAACACAGCTAAAACACACACACAAACAAACAAGCAACAACCAAAAAACAAAAGCAAACCAGACAAAACAACAAAAAAATACAAAACAACAGAACACACAAAACAAACAATAGAAATAACAATCAAAAATAATCACACATAGAACAAAACAACACACACAAAAAAAAACAAGCAAAGCACACACAAGCAACACAACAAACTACCAACAAGCAAAACAAAGCACACAACACACAAAACAGCAAACACAAAGCACCACACACAGACATACAAAAACATCACAAAAAAACACCAAAACGACATAAAAACTAACACATAAACAACACAAGCACATACAAAAAAAAAAAACAAAACAGAACACAACAAACAGAATACACAACAAAACAAAACAAAAACAATGCAAAAACAGCAAACATAGCACAACAACAAACAAACAGAAAAGCAAGAACAAACAAAGCAAAAACAAAACACCAAAAAACAAAAAGCACAAGAACTAAAAACACACACACAACACAATATCAAAACACAACAGCATAAAAAAAACCAGCAAAAAACAACAATCTCACAAGAAAAAGCCACAAAAAAGCAAACACACAAAAACAAACAACCCACCAACACAGAAAAACACAAAAAAAAAAAACACAACAAAAAAAAAAAAAGAGCACAAGCAAACACAACAATGCACAAACAGCAAACACTCAAAACAGCAAAAACCAACAAAAACAACACAAATCCAAAAGCAAAAAAACATAAACAACCGCACCAACCCAAATACAGAATAACAAAAACAACACAACACAAAATACAAAACAACACAAAGCATCAAAAAAGCAAACAACACCAACCAAAAAAAAAAAATCACACAAGAAGCAAAAAAAACACAACACAAAACAAGCACAAACAACAGCAAAACACAAATAACAAAACATATTCAAAAACACAAAACACACAACAACAAAAAACACAAACCACAAACATAAATTCATCAACACAAAAATAAGAAGCAAACATCAAAGACAAAAACAACAACAAGCAACCAATAAAACACAAACAACAACAACACCAAATCAGGAAAAGCAGTCAAACAAAGAACACATAACAAAGACAACAAAACAAAACAAAGAAAATAAAAAACACAAACAAACATCACAAACCAAACCACAACAAATACAGATAGCATAAACCGCATAACACAATCAAACAAAAAGAAAAAATCCAACAGCAAGCAAAAACACACAAAAATCAACAAAAAACCAAACCAACAAGCAAAGCAAGCAACACAAATAAAACAAAAAAACAAAAAAAGAAAGCAGACACAAAAGCAAAACACAACAAGCACTAACCACACCAACACAACAAGCCAACAAACCAACAACAATCAAAGAGCACAGCACCAACACACAACACAGCCCAACACACAACGAAAAACAAACACCAGCAATCAAAAGCAACAAACCAACACATACACAACACACAACACACACAACATAAAATAGCAAAGCACCGTATTATAAAACAAACCAACCCACCAAGCAACAACACAAAGAACCAAAAACACACAAAAGCACAACAAAAAACACAAAAAGCAACAAAAAACAGCAAAACAAAATAACAAAGCAACAAATAAACAACCAAACAAAAAACAAAACAAATAAAACACAAAAACAACAAAAAACGCACACACAAAACACAAGCACAATGAAAACATACAAAGCAAAAAACATAAACAAAAATCAAGCAAGCAAACATCAGCACATCAAAAAAAGAAAAAAAAAACATTACATACAAAAACCAACAAAAAACAACACACAACAAAACTAAAAATAACACAAAAAAGCAACCAAAAATAAAAACAGACAAAAAAGTAAAAGAGCACAAATTACACAACACAACAAATAAACAACACAACACAACAATAACAGCAAGCAACAAAACAAAGACCACAAAAAAACACAAAAAAAGTAAAAAAGCAAACAACAAACAAAGCACAAAAACAGCACACAAAACACAAACAACAACACGAAACAACAAAGAAAAACTAACACAACAAAACACCAAAACTCAACCAAAAACACAAAACACAAACAACCACAACAAACAAACACAACAACAAAGGCCACCACAAAACAAACACAGACACACACAAATCATAACAAAAATGCACAATCACAACTCAAACAAACAAGCAACAACACACAAAAGCAAAAACAAACAGTCCACAAAAAACAACAAAAAACACCAATCACAAGCAAAAAAACAAATACAAAGCAATCACACAAGAGCAAACACAAAACAACCAGATAAACTAAAAACAAAAAAACAAATTAAAAAACAAGTCAACACACAATCAAACACACAAAAAAAAACTCAACCACAGGAACCAGACACAAACACACAAAACAAAAGCAAACAGCAAAAAAAAACAAACAACAAACACAACAACCAAAACAAACAAAACAAAAAACAAAAACACAAACAAGCAAATACAATAGCAGCAAAACAAAAAGCACAAAAAACACAATGAGCACAAAAAACCAAACAAAAAAAAAACACAGCACACACAAAAACAACACAACCAACAACACAAGCAAACACAGCAAACAAGCACACACAAACCAAACACCATAAACACAAAAAACATCACACACAAAAACACACAACAACAAAACGCAAAACAAACACCAACAAAAAAACAAACCACACAACACAAAAAAGCAACAAGCACGCACAAACAACACAACAGCAAAACAGAAAAAATAAGAAAACAAAATCAAACAAAGCAAGCAAAAAGCACACAAAACAGAAAGGCAAACAACTACAACACAGAAAACCACAAGCAACAACAAACAACGCAAAAAACCAGAGCACAAAACAACCCAAAACAACAAAAAAGAAGAAACACACACAAAAAAAAAAACAACAAAAAACAAGCAAAAGCAAACACACAACAATAGCACAACAACCAACACATCAAACAAACACACACAAGCAACAAACAAAAACCACAACAGAACAACACAAACACCACAAACAAAAAACAAAAAAAACAAAACACACAAACAACACAAAACAAAAAAAAACACAAACAAAAACAAAGAACGACAAAGCAAACAAAAAAAAAAAAAATCACAAAAAGCACAACAAAAAAACCAAGCACAACAAGCAAAAAAACTAAAAACACACAGACAAGCAGAAAACAAGCACAAACACACAACACATATCAATCACACCACAAGCACACAACAAACAAAGCAAACAAAAAAGCACAAAAAAAAACACACACAAAAAAACACAACAAAAAAGATACAAAAGAAAGCAAAAAAAAAACAACAATACACAACAAAACCAGCAAAAACACAAAAACAACAATACAAACAAAACACAAAAGTCAGCAGAACAAGAACTAAAATAAAAAACACAAGGAGCAAACACAAAAAACACACAACCAAAACAAACAAACAACAACACTATACACCACAAACAAAAAAGTCAAGAAAATAAAAAAAAACAACAAAAGACGAAACCACACAGCCACATAACCACAAAGCACGAAACAAAAAAAAGAAAACAAACAAACAAAGCACAAAAGCACAAACAAACACAACAAAAAAAAAACACACAAAACAATAGCAACAACCCAAGCAAACACCACCACAACAACACACAACCAAACACACCAACAACAACAAAGACAAAAAAAACAAAAAAAGCAACACACAAAACAAATACAAAACATCACAGAAAAGCACAGCATCAGCCACAAAGCACAAATAAAGAAAAAACAAAAAGCACAAATCAAAGCACAAACAAACAAGCATACACAATAACACCAAATAAACACAAAAACACAAAAAAAAAAAAAACACAACAACAAAAGACACACATCACAGCACCACAAATCACACAAACACACAGAAAAAGCAAAAACACCGCAGAAACAACCAAGAAAAGCCAATTAAACAAAGACAAACTAGCACAAAAAACACAAAAGCAACTCACAAAACACACAAATACCAAGCACAAGCGAAAAAAAAAACAACACACAACAAAACACAAACAACACAAACACCAAAAATCACAACACAAAAAACAAACCACAAAAAGCAATACAACAACACAGAACACAAAACAAAAAACAACAATCACACAAACACCAACAAAGCAACAAGAGCACACACAACACAGATAAAACACAACATCAAAATACAGCCACACAAGCATAAACAAAAGCAAAGCACAAAAGAGATCACATCAAACACAAAAACAACAAAAAAAAAAAAAGCCAAACAGACCAACAATCAAAACAGACCACAAAAAAAACCAAACAAAAAACCAGAGCACAACAACAAAAAAAACAAAACACAAAACAAACAAAACAAGACAACAAGCAGACACACAACACAACAAACAAAAAACAACAAACAGAAAAACAAAACAAACAAAGAACACACAACAGCAAGCAAGCACACCACACAACAAGCACAAAGCAAACAAGAATGAAAAATCAAACCAGAACACAAACAACAAACAAAGCACACACACACAAACAACACAAACATAAACAAAACAAACGAGAACCTCAAGCAATCTAACAAACACATAGAAACCAAAGCACAACACAAAAGCACTAAAAAGCCGCAAGCAAAAAAACAAAAAAAAACGCAAGCACAAAAAAACAGCAAAAAATAAAAAAGAACACAAAAAAATAAAACCACACAAGAAAACACAAAAATAATAAAAACACAAAACACAAACACACAAAACACAAACAGCAAAAAAAAATAACACAAAAAACTAACAAACAAACAAAACCAAACAACACACAGCACCAACAAAAAAAACAAATACACAAACAACAAACCAAACACATAACAAAGCACAAAAAAAGCAAAGCAAAGCACAAAGCATTACACACACAAACAAAAAAAAAAAAACAAAACAAACAACAAAAGATTACTACACACAACAAAACAAACAACAAACAACAACAAGCACACAACATCCAAACAGGCACAAATGGCAAACAACAAACAAAAAGCAAAGCAGCATCAACAATCAACAACAAAAAAATACAAAACAAAACACGCAACCCCACCCACCGAAACAGCAAGGCAGCAACAAAGCACACCACAAGCAAAACACAAAAACAAGACAAGCCAAAACACACCACCAAGAAACCAAAACAAAAAGCAAAAGCCAAGCACACACAAAGCACACAACACAGAAAAACAAATAAGCAAGAATCAAAGCAAAAACATCCACAGAACACACACAAAAGCCAAACAACATAGCAGCAAAAAAAAAAACAACACAAAGCAACAGCAAGCAACAAGACATCAAGCAAAAAAAGCAACACCACAAATACACATAAAACACAACCACACACAAAAAAAACTCAAATGCAAAAACACACATACACAAGCACCACAACACACAAACAACAAAAGCAAGCACAGCAAGAGCACACAAACAGCAAACACAACACAAATAACAGCAACAATCAATCAAAAGCAAAACAGACAACACAAACAATACAACAAAAAACATAAAATGCAAACAAAAACACAAAAAATAAAAACAAACACAGCACAAAACAACACAACACAGCAGCAAGGCAAACAAATACCAAGACACAAAAAAACAACAACAAACACAAAAGCACAACCAGAACAAGACAAAAGCCAACAAATACAAAAAAGCAAAGCAAAGACAAAAACAAAAAAAACAAGCAAACAACACAAAAAAAAAAAACAAAACACATCACTAGACAACAAACAGGCAAACCAAACACAACAACAAAACACAAAGCAAAGCAACAAACACCCCACAACACAAACAAACCACCACAACAAGCATCCAAAAAACCAAAGAAAAGCAAAGCACAACACAAAACAAAATACAAAAAAAACACCCAACCACATAAAAACAACACACAAACCTTAAGAGCACAACAAGACACAACAAGACAAAAAAATAAATCAAACAAAAACACACAAAAAAAACACACACCAAACACCAGCAAAAACACAACACAGCAACGAAAACACACACAAACAACAAACCCATACAAAAAACAACAAAAGCATAAGCAAGCAAACAAACACAAGCAAGCAAACATAAAAACAACAATACAAAAAAAAAAGCAATTCAACCACAGAGAGCACCACAGAACAATAACACACCAAACAACGACAAAACAAAAACACACAATACACACAAAAAAAAGCACAAACACAAAAAAAGCAACAAATCAACACAGCAACAAAACATAACAAACACTAACAGAAGCAGCACACCAAAAGCACAAACCAAAACAAAAACACAGACAAGCACAAGAGCACATTAAAAACCAAAAGCAACACAATCACCAAAGCAAAGCAACCAAAGCACAAGCAATAACACCAAACAAACAATAACACAAAAACAACAAAAACCCACACCAGAAAACAACAATCAAAAAACAAACAACAAACAAAAATCAACATCAACAACGCACACAAAAACAACAAAACAGAAAGCAACAACAAGCATCATGACACACACAACACAACAAAACAAAAACACACAAAAAAAAAACACAACAAACAAACACAGCAGACAAACAACACACACACATACACAAAAAAAACAAAAAAGCAAAAACAGCAAACAAAACAAAACAACAAAAAACAACATAAACACAAAATAACACACCAACAAACAAAGCAACCACGAAAACAACACACACGACACAATACACAAAACAAAACAAACAGAGCAAAATTAAAGAAAACCAAAAAAACAAGCACAAGCAAACCACAAAAATAAACACCAACAAATCAAAATAACAAACAAATGCAAAAACAAGAAACACATAAATCAAGCAAGCAAAAAAAAAGACACTACAAAAAAAAAAAAAACACCACCCCCCAAAAAAACATTAACAACCAACAATAAAAAAAACAACAAACCAAAAGAAGAAAATAACTAAACAACACAAACAACACAAAGCAACAAAACACAGACAACATAATTACCACAACCAAAAGCACACACACATCCAAGAAAAAAAAAACACCAAGCAAACCACAAAATAACAAGCACAATCAAAAAGCACACAACACAAAAACAAGCCACACGACAAAACAAGCAAAAAACAACAACATAAAACAACCAAAACACAAAAAAAAAAACAAACACACACAAAAAACAGCACCAAGAACAACACAACAAAAAAGCAAAAGCAGACAAACTAAAAAACACAACAAGTTACAAACAACCACAAAAACACTACAAACAAGCACAAAAACAAAGAAACCAAAAGCAAAAAAACTAACAAGAACACACAACAAAAACAAACACAAACACAGCAATACCAAAGCAACACACAGAGGCATACAAACAAAGCCAAAAACACAAAAAACAAAACAATCCACAACACACACAACAACACAAAACTAATACCAAAACAAAACACAACCAACAAAATCAACAACAAATAAACAAAAAGCACAAATAAATAACAACAGCAAAAGACACAACAAGCCAATAAAAACACGCAAACAGCAACAAAAACAACAAACAAACAAAAAACAAAAGCAACAAAAAAAAAAAAAACAGAAACAAAGCAAACAACACAACAAGCAGCAGATCAAACAACAAGAAACACATAAGACAACAGCAAAACAAAATCAAGAAAATAACACAAGAAAAGCACAACATACAGCAACACTAAGCAAAAAGCACACAAAGCACAACCAGCATAGCAGATTGGTTGGTGAACATTAAAGTTTCTTTTATCATTGTCCCTAAATACAGATGCTACAATAGGCTTGGTATTTGGATGGATTCTGACATCAGAAATACCCTCATGCTTGATTCTGTTTGTCATAGTCCACATGTATTCTTCAGCTCTCCTCCTATTGAGCTTTGTTAGTAATTTAACCTTTTTAGAGTGCTCTCTCTTGAGGACTTCATGCTCAACATCTTAAGCTTTCTTAGATGTTTCACCAGCCTTTGTAGAAGTTGCCTCTTTTAGATCAATCCCTAGCTTCTTTGCTTCTTCACAAACCACCTTTTCTGGCCAAGACATTACTCAGCAGCTTTCTTTATTTTCTACTCTTTATCCCAGTATTCTTGAATCTCTTGTTCAATGAGGTAAACAATTTTCCCATTTATCATGAATTCCACTCTAACTGGTTTATCTGGGTCAAGATGAATGATGGTTGATGCAAGCACCAGTTTTTTTGAGGGATCCTCATCTGATTCAGTTGCAATCCCTTTTCCTTTATCAGTTCTTGGAGTTGCTTAAGAGCTTTCAAGATGAGAGAGTACTGGGGTAATTTGTTGATCATGAGTTGGTTGGATTGATGATATTGGAATTTCCATTGTTGTGTCTCCAATCTCCCCCTCAGTGTGAGAAGGAGGTTCATCAGTGGCAGTGGTGGTAGCATTCTCCCCCTCAACAATTGCTGGAATGTAAGTAAGAGAAAGTGTTGGAGTGACACTGCCTGAGGGAGGGAAAAGTATTAACCTTTGAAAGCTTGATAAATTTGTGTCATCATAGATTTTATCTCTGAAGTGTCCTGCCTAAGAGAGGAGACTTCACGTTTAAGAGCAGTTTGAGAGATTTCAACGGCAGTGATTCTTGAGCCAAGATTCCAAGCCAGATTGATAAAACACTTTGTCCAGGAAGCTGACACTTCCTCTTGTTTAAGAGCATGAGCCTGAAGATCTTGCATGGTAGCCTGAAGAGTAGAAAAATCAAAGGTCTTGACTAATGAGAGAATCTCAATAGTTTGAGTAGAGATCTTGGCAAAAGTCTTGATGGCTTCATAAATTTTCTTGTTGGTGGCAATATCATCTTTGACAGCATTATTGATGTCTTTGAGAAGCTCAGTGATAACAATCAGACCTTTGTAGAGATCACTGATAGTAGTGCTTCTTCTGTCAAGCGAACCCATGGAAGCTTCCACAAGTTTGTCAGTCTGTTCTCTATGAGCAATGTTCTTATCATAGTATTGATCAATGGAGGCCTTAAGGTCAGCATAGGAGACTGCTTCTTCTTCATGTTGTTCCCATTATTTCTTAGTGATTCCATTAAAGAGGACTCTAGACATCTTCTAGAGATACTTGATCAATTACTTTTCAGTGAGAGAAAGAGTGTTATCAAACCTTTTGAGGTCAGGACTAGATGAGTCAGAAGCAGATTCTTAAACATGAGATGGCTCAGGTTGAGTTTGGTCTGGTGATGGAGTTTTAACTTCTGCATCATCCTGAGGGTCCTCATCTATGTCATCCCCAGCAGCAAGCACTTCCTCTTCATCGCTTTCTTTGTCCAATTCATCTTCAGAGAGAAGGAAGGCTTGAATATCAGCAAAAGTTTGAAGTTGTAAATGTTCAGTATTCGGCTCTAATTCAGAAGAAGTCTTGCCTTCATTTTTAGTCATGGACCGATACCTCAATCTAGTGGACTGGGTTTCATCCACCTCACCAGTCCCTGAAGGATCAACAACAGGAGTGTGTATTGGTTCCATATCAGCGGGTGGTATGTTTCCCCCTGAGTCTTTGTGCCCAAGTGACCCTTCAGGACGTGGCGTGGTTATAGTCGTGCCTTCATCAGGAGTTGTGGAAGTTATGTCCCTGTCAAGGGGTTGTTTGTTTCCCTCTGAGTCTTTGGGATGAGTAGCAGTACTCTCAGACAGAGGTTGTGATTTATGAGTGCCTTCATCGTGTGTGGAAGGCAATCCCGTACTAGCGAGTTGTATGTCTTTCTCTAGATCTTGGGGATCAGGTATGGTGCCCGAGGAGACTGAGTGGGATTGCTCAGAACCCTCCGTTGGCTTGGGTGGTGTTACCATGGTCTCAGTGGGTGGCTTTTTGGATTAAGGTCTTTTGCTCTTCTTAGAGAGTGCTCCTGAAGCCTCATGGCCCTGTGACTTAGGCAAAGTTGAAGCCACATTCTAAGA
>BQNB010026926.1:36797-58117 GCA_026074375.1 Tanacetum coccineum
AAAAAAGGTCAAATATCTTAAACGAGCCTCGAGCTCGAGCTCGAACAACAAAAAAATATCCGAGCTCGAGCTCGAGCCAATTTATAAAAGTTTATTCGAGCTCGAGCTGAGTAGTTAATAAACGAACCTAGCTCGTTTAGGCTAAAACTCGACTCGGCTCGGATCGTTTACACCCCTAGACTCTATTTCCTTTAGGAATTCACGTTGTACTTTCTTTTAAATGTTCGTTGTACTGTGTGGATGATTCTGAATTATCTATCAAATTTATGTGTGTGAAAATTTCGTCAATTTTACTTTAATTCTCTATTTATTCATGCAAGCCACTCCCTAAAACATTATAACCTTATAAGCATTTTTTTACATCACCTCATAAAACATTTTACTATCACAATGATAAACTATTTTACTATCATTGACAAATTATTTTACTATCGTTTAATAAACTAACATTTTATAAACTAGTTTACAATCATTTTACTATTACCTTATAAACTATCTCGTTTTTGTTTCACAAAATAATTAACTACATCGCTTTCATCATATAAACTATTTTGTTAAAATAATAATAATAATAATAATAATAATAATAAATAATAATAATAAATAAATTTTAACACTATTTTGACGAAAATGAGCGTTTCATCGTTAGTCCTCAATTATACATAGCCTGATCACCTATGTAGAATTCAGGAAGGACCATGTTATGTTGAGTAGTAGTCACCTTAAAACCTTCGTAAAAAATCAATTCTCTACTTATATCCTCGAAAAGCAAAGTTTTTGTGTGCGTGTTTCATAAAACGTGTTTGTCACCAGAAACTGAATTAGCAATCATAGTAACTAAGTAGACCTTTACTCCAACTTACTGCTTAGACTCGACGTAACCTTACGCCAAATCCTATCTCGAAAAGTCAAGACGCATCACTAGTCGCCCTAGGACAATCCGCCAACGAGTTTAGCCGCCATTAAGGAATTTTTTAAATCACCCATTCAACCTCGACGTAATACTGTAGAACTTAGTAGATGCGACACCATCATAGGTATAAATTCGTTATCAATCTGGAAAGGAGAATGTTATAAATGACGTTTTAAGCCGAAAGGAACAAATAAGACTACTAGGATTTGAATTATAGACATAACACATAAATTTAACTCGCCGTCACAAATCTTGGATACCCAAGCTGAAACAATTAAGGAGGAAAATATCGAGGATGAAAAATCTTAAGTAGTATATACAAGGAATTGAAGCCCGTCCCAATGAGAATCTCTATATTAAGAAAACAAAATTGGTTACCACGTTTTTGGAGGATTAAGATAAGTATTCCGCAACAAAAACTCGCACCTCTTCACCAACACCACTCCGGAAGACGACACAAACTGAATTTCGGGACGAAATTCTTTTAATACGGGGAGACTGTGACAACCCACATTTTCAGGTCATTTTACGACTACAAACTCTCAATTATTTATTTTTGACTTTTACGCGTTTACTTTTAATTTCAACCGTTAAGTTAAATCGCGTAAACTAAAAATCAACATTTAACGTAAACCGACATTTAACGAATATAAGTTTACGTCAAATAAGCGTTATATGACTATTACGATAATAATTTATAAGTCTACATATTTTATATTACAAGTTTGACTTACAACGCTTACGTTTGCGTTTTGACACTTACATGCATGCACAACATACTTAATACCCCTAATGCCTTAACTAATAACTATATATACAGGTATACACTTCAAAAAAAATAAAAAATTCCTTTCCCTAGACCATGTATGACCGGCCACCATAAAGGGTTAGACCAACACATTCTTTCTTGATTTGAAAAGCTCATTTCCTTATACATCTTTAAGCTCCACTACTTAGATCACATGAAAGTTAATCTCTCCACCTCTTCCTTTCATACTAGAACAGCTCCTATGGCACACCACAACAAGCCAAATTCATTATAACACATTCACGTAACTTCATATTACCATTCAAACTTTGCCTTAAAAAATGTTATAAAAGGAAAGACATTGCTAGTGTATTTTCCACAACAAAAGAACATACATATCCTTATTCTATTTCTCTCATTACACGATAGCAGCAAGGGCACTAAAGCAAGGGTTTATAACTTGATTAGGTCTTGGTTAAGTGTTTCTAAAGAAGAAGGGGTTTAAAAGGGTACCAAGCTTAGGGTTTCATTAGGGTTTTCGAAAGGTTTCGGGTTATTTTCGTGGCTTATTCTTGCTCATCTCCTTCAAAGTCTTGTAAGCATGTCTTTATATGTTTACATTAAGCATACATGTCGTTATTACAATTATTCACATCACCTATATATGTTTGTATCCTAAAAACTCAATCTTTCTGAATAAAAACGCACACTACCTGATGTAGTGTGCACATTTTGTGTTCACCCTCGTAATGATGTTTCTTGCGTGTCTTTAGCTTCTTGACACAACTCTTAGGACCTAAGAGTAACCCATGAACAAAAACTAGAAGTCTTGTTTTTGATTTTGATGTTTTCGAATAAAATTGCCAACTACCTATTGTAATACACACTTACTCGTTTTCACTAATAAAATTGGAACATGGGTGGGATTTAACTTCACTACACTAAACTAAAATGTTAGAAGTAAGCTATATTCAAAACCTAGAACTCGTGGAAGTGTTTTGATAATTTTTAAATCGCGGGTTAAAAATGAAACCTGGAAGTAAAAAATTATGGATTAGGCTGTATCTACGCTAGATACGATCAGGTAAGATTTGGTTTTAACAACAGTGGGTTTGAGAAATAGATAAGCTTTCCGTGACCACTTAAATCACTAAAATCGAGCTTATAACGAAGAAGTTATGCTCTTTTGAAAATCAAACAAAACTAGTGTATTTCTGAAAAACTGCACGTTTTTATTCTGATATCGTGTCTTTAAACCCGTTTTTGAGCCGAATAGACTCCAAACTAGTAAAATTTGCTCAAGAGCTTTTTGTAGTCCTCGGAGTCTAGTTTCCAGATTGTATTTGAACGCGTTTTGAAGTTAAGTAACAAAGGAGTTATGACCTCTCAAAGTTGACTTAAAACTGTTTTTGTACAAAGTCTGACGGCATGTTTCTTTATAAATTGGGCTAGCCTAGTCACTTTGGGGTAGTTTTTGAGTGTTTTAAAGTCCAAATGAGATATAGGATCAGTAGGGCTTTGTTGTTGTACTATTAAATACTTTTAATATGAGTCGGAAGTTGGTGAAAACATTAAGAAACGAATAAATTACGGCTTGTCGAAGTTGGGCACTTGGTCATTTTTGTAAATTACTAAATGTTAGAAACGATAAAAGTGTTAATTATTATTATGGATTGGTCTTAGCTTAGTTTATAGTTTTATTAGTAGTTATGATGTAATAAAGTCTATCTTGGTCAAAGTTAAGTAAAGTTGACCAAGGTTTGACTAAGTTTAGGAAAATAGAATAGGATAAGTAATAAGTATAAATACTCATCTTGAAGGTGTATTTATACAAGTCTTGTAGTTTGTAACTTCACTTCTCCTTCCCATTTCTATTTTTCCCTTTGAAATGAAAATTTAGAAAATAATGAAAATACTCTCTAGCTCATCTTCTTCATTCTCAATAGCTTTCGTATGATTACTACATAGCAAACATAGCATCTAACAAGTGGTATCAGAGCTGCAAAGGTGATTCGTGATGTGTCCGTGCTTATTGGATGTGCTTATTTTGATCAGATTTTGATTTTAGAGGTTTCGTATGGCTTATTTAATCAGTTTTAGCTTTCGTATGGAGTTAGATCAGGTTTCGTATGTTTCGTATGAGTACTTCTTTGGATCAAATTTGGTTTAGTAAGGTTTCGTAACTTTCATATCTGGTCAAACAATTACACAACAGTCCAAAACAGTGCTTAACAGTTTATATTTCATTCACTACTATCCAAACATATACAATACAGTCGAAAACAGTCCAAAAACAGTTTACGAAAGTCATATCTGTCCAAATAACAGTCCAAGAGGTTTCGTAAACTGTTACAATCATTCAAAATTTATGTATTTTATACTTTTTCACGAGATTAACTGCCAAATAACTGTTACAAGAGGTTACGGAAAATCAGTTACAAAAGGAATTTACGAAAGCATGAGCAGTTTCGGTTTCGGTAACGGTTTCATATTGAGCTTTCGGAAACCGTTTAACATGAGGTTAAGGTTTCGGTTTCGTGACGATGGGTTTCGGAAACTGATTTTATATGATGGTTTTGGTTTCGTAAATGGTGGTTTCGTACATTGGTTTCGTAAGGGGGTTTCATATGGAGGTTTCAGAAATGGTTTCATAAGAGGTTTAGGACAATGGAGGTTTCGATTTCGGAATTGTGCTTTCGTAGATTGGAACAACTAAATTAATCAGAAGGTATAGTTGCTAATATCTGAGACATCCACAAATGGGTCAACTCGGTTTTAACCAAGTTAACTTTGTTCAACCTTTAAACCATAACATCAAAACCAAACAACATCAACAACCTTTACAAAATCCACACTAATCCTAACCCATCATCCTCCTCTAATCACAACTCATTTCTACAACTACACTTATCTCCACAACACAAGAACAACTCGAAACCGAATCAAAAACAAACCCATGATCTCAGTTTTTCTTTTGTGTTGAAATAACAACCGTGTGACCTTTAACAGATCTACAACACAATAAGAAATTTCATCATTGATCTTTGAACGACACACAAAAACAAAACATACAAAACCTACCCGAGACCTTTGCTTTAAAGATCTTGAAGACACAAAAAGTCTTGATTTTTCTTCTTGAGGTCTGTCGTGGGTCAGTAATCACCAAACTAAGATTGTGTTTTTGTTGTTGGAGTGATAAGGAAAGATAGAAGCTGAGATTTGTTGGCTTTTTTGTTGAGATGTGGAGTGACTGCATTATTGTTGTTGAAGTGATAAGGTGGGGGCGGAGTATTCTATGAATATGTGCAGGCATATGACTCTATGTTTGAGATAGGGTTATGAGTTAACAAAAGTGATATATATCATATTAATCAATTGAACTGGACAGACATATGAAATATTGGACTGGACAAACATGGGCCAGATTTAACACATGCACTGATTATTAAATCTTGGACTGAGAAGTGTTAGTTTCGGTTGGGTTTTATAGATATCCAAAAATTAGGCAAATTTTAGTAATTGTACTCAAATTTGATATAGCCTAGTTATTGGAATAGATTGAACATGGACTTATAAAACATCACGTTTCACTTAAAAGATCCTTATCGAAGATTCACTTAAACCGTTATAAAGGCTATTTTTGGGATTTAATCGCAAGAATTGATTACGGGGATAATTCTTTATCATTTATTTGACATTGAAGTTGAATTTCATGGGTGCGTGGTTTTATCATATCTTCAAGTCGGGGTTGGTTGGATGATGACTTTTGAAGATAACTTGTTCGAGCTTATCATCGGTGTTGATGAAGACTTGTCAAATCTAGCAATGTGTGATCTACAAACGTAGAAGTTGGTGCTCAATGCGCACATTGGCTATCACTTGAAGGAGTTACATTGTAGTGCTCAGTGTCTCAATTATTTGAGGATTTGTCAAGAGACTTTGGTCTACTTATACTTCAAGGAATTACGTTGTAGTATTAAGTATAAGTTTGGAGTCACGTAGATAGTACAAGACATAAGGCACAAGTTTAGGTTATTCTACTTCAGCATCAAGTTTGTAATACTGAGTTTTCTCCATCAGTAGTCATAACAGAGAGCCAAAAGAATAAGAGGTTGGAAATGAATAAGTCAGAGGAGAAACAATTAGGTAGCGTTTTGTAACCGTTGTGTTGTTACACTTGATTGATTATTTCTCGGATCATTACTGTTGCTAAAGGTGAGTTTATAGCCCCGCTTTACTCGTATACAATATTTTACAAATCTCGGGGTGAGATACATGCTTTGTTTTACATTTGGACGCAAGGCCTCTTTTAAACAAATTACGAGCTGGCCTAAGTAGCGATAACCCACTATGCCCACTATCATGAACTGTTAATTACTTTGTGTAAGCGCGAATGTAATAAATAGATCTATTTGGGACCGAACTAACGGACGTATACCATGTCGGATTTAGATGTTACGGGTTAACATCTACACGGGCACAATTATTTGCATTAATTTGCACACATACAAGTCGTAGCTTCAGTGTCATGAGCTTAGTGCAGTCGTAATTACATTTTGTGATATTGTATGTGTTACATTATTACACACTTGAAATCTTGCGGTCCCACTTTATCAATTACATAAACCTATAAACTCACCAACTTTATGTTGACACTTTTAAGCATGTATTTCTCAGGTGAATAAGATGCTTGACATAACTGATGTGCATTGGAGTCCAAATTTTACAAGATTACATTCATGGATTTCTACATACATTCAAATTATCAAATCTCATTGTATTATTTCAGTCTTACATTTTGATGCAACTTTGGGACAAATGTTAAAACAAGTTCAATTTTAAGAAAATCAACGAGATTACTTTTCAAACAACTCAGTTAGAGGTCGTTCTCTCATATCTTGTGCAATATGTTCATGAAGTAACACTCCCGGACATATTTCCGCTGCAACCCATTTTGGGGGTGTTACATAAACGGTTTGAAACCGAAAAAACCGAAAAACTGAACTGAAAAAACCGAGAAACCGAAAACGCCGAACCGCCAAAAAAACCGAGCGGTTTCGGTTTTTGGTTTTATAAAAACCGACTATTTCGGTTTGGTTTCGGTTTTAGCAAAAACCGACCCAAAACAAACCGTGCACACCCCTACTTTGAGGGTACGTTTTGTAAATTATTATTTTTCCATCGTGAAAGGTGAATTTTTTTTTAATAGCAACACATTGCCCATACCAAAGGGCTTCTGTCCCAATGATACCCTATGATGTGTGAGAAGCTCTCCAACTAAATGGGTGTGGGTTTAAGTTATGCTTAAGAAATGCGAGATAGATTTGTGGTATAATATTGTGGGATAGTTAAAATTTGTCGTTTAAAAAAACACATTGTCCATTTCTTTTCTTTTTCTACATCGTGAAGGATGAAAAAAAATTAATAGCAACACATTGCCCGTTTCTTTTCTTTTTCTACATCATGAAAGGTGAAAAAAATAGTTTTTAATAGCAACACATTGCCCAAAATTTCTCATCTTTAATACATAGTTATAATTACACCATTAGTCCTTAAAGTCTTAGTTTACTGTGGATACAGTCTCAAGAACTACGAAACTACACCAAACGTGCCCAAGGTCACGGTTTTTCTTTGTTGGGATCTAAAACCCAACTTTCGTTAAAAATCTCGTTGACTGCAATGACTTTTTCGTCTTTTTAGCATTTCTTGGCCAAACACTCTATAACACCAATAGTCCCTGCACACGCTCACACTTCTACACCATCGATCCAAACACAAATCTTCTTTGACCTCTTCACTGCCACACCACCACTGCCACCCCTACCAACCTTTATTCACCATTGTTGTCACCACACCGACACCGCTCCACCACCACTACCGCCTTGTTCTTCGACCTCTTTAAGCCTTTCCTAAATGCACCTTGACCGTCTAACTCATATACAAATCACTATATATGTTGCATATCATTTGACTTGATATTCATTTGCTTTTCATTCGATAACCTTATTAGAATCCCTTTAATCTATTACAATATTTCCCCTGTCTCAATATAAGTGTCCAGTTTGACTTTTCAGAGTCAAACTGGTTCAACTTTGACCTTAAATATATATTTTTTGTTATATAATACTTGATGAAAATTACACCAATGAAAAATACACTTAAAATCAACCATTCATATATTTTGCATCAAGTATTATATAACACACAAAAAAATAGTTAAAGTCAAAGTTGAACCATTTTTACTCTAAAAAGTCACACTGGACACTTATTTTAGGACGAAGATAGTAGTTTTTAACCCCGCGGGGTTGCTATAAAAGGACTAGTTTTGAATCTCCATTCACGCATGGTGTTTAGGTTAGATTTTTGTTAGTTTTATTTGCTCATACTATACATGAACATTAGTGTTTTGAGAGATTTTTTTTATAGATTGTACATTTTAAATTTACCTTTTAAATAAATTATAGTTTTGAATGATTTATAAAAAGGGAAAAAAAAGAATAGAATGTGAAAAGATGACACCTGTTGGGCTGAGGAGATCTTTTTAGACTTTGTAAAAAGTTAGGGTGAGCATAAACTGCACCGCAAATCGTAAAACCGCAAAAACCGCAAAAAACCAAACCACAAAAATCGCATTACGGCAAAAATCGGTGAATCGGTTTTAAGAAAAAATAAAAACCATAAAATGCAATGCGGTTGCGGTTTTAACCGTTAAATAGAACCACAAAACCCGCACCGCACCGCACATTGATGACATAAAACCGAAAAATGGCACATTGATTATTTAATGTGTGTTATAAGGCTTCTGCTGCATATTATCATTAATAATTCTTATAATTTATAAGTGATGTGTGTGTTTACATTAAATATATGCATTGTATAACCGAAAAAACAACATTGTAAACCAAAATGCGCAAAAACCCACTTTAATTATATAAGTCATAAGTGATGGTGCGGTGCGGTTAAAACCCGCAGAACCCGCAAAAACAAAAAAAACCCACAAAATCAAAACCGCAAAATGTGGTGCGGTTTGGTTTTTGTCAAAACCTGCACCAAACCGGAGCGGTTTGGGCCTGAAGACCAAAACGGAGTAAAAAGTAGGTCTTTTCTAGAAGACGTGATGTTCGTTTGTATAATTTAAAGATAAACTCGGGGGGGTGCCCTTCCCTCTATATTGTGTGATATGTGATGATGCGATTTATTATCGAGAGAAAAAACAAACGTAAAAAAAACAAACTAAAAACAAAAGGTGAAAATAGAAAAAAGTGAATGTGGAACTTAAATTGTTGGGTTTGTGTTTATATATAATAAGTGAGCCTTTGCTAAAAGCGCAATAAAACTTTGTCCTTTTTGGTCGTCACACCCACACCCCTCCCACTCGCCCTCCGTACCGTCTCTCCGTCCCACCGTAATATTTTCAGAGCCTGGAGGATACCACCACCGATGGGTTTTATAAAATTTTAATTTCACTCTCTGATTTATAATTTTATAACATCTGTCTGTTGTTGTTTATTTGATGTCATTTTCTTTGTGCCCATAATGATGATTGTCATGCGTAAATATGTTTATAGTAGATTGTTGTACATATTTTCAGAGGAACCAAGGTAAATTTTATTTACTCTGATTTATAATTTTATAACATCAGTTGTTGTTGTTTATATGATTTCATTTCTTTTTCATAACTGATGATTGTATGCGTAAAATGTATTGTAGATTGTAAAACTATTTGCTTATTTGGGTAATGTTTGAAATTCCATTTATATTTTGTAAATGATCATGTGTGTGCTTAAAAGTATATAATTAATTAGAATTCAATGGTAATTTTCACAAAAAAAAAGTTATTATACGTTAGGCCAATTTGAATTTAAGGTATTAAGGGTGTGTTTAGTAGGGGAAAAATATCCCATTTTTCTAACAAATTTTTCATTTGAGAATGGAAAAACTGAAAACTTGTTGTTAGTCGCACTTTTTTCCAATATTTTTCAAAAAAAGGAAATTCTCATTTTCCTAATTTTAAATAGAAAAACAGAAAATCACATTTTACTATTCTCCATTTCTAAAAAGAAAAGTACAACTCTCATAGGTTTTCAAAATTCTCAACTCTCCTCTAGAGAAGAAAAGTCATTCCTTTCTCTAGGAATTTAGAAACAGAAAAACATGAAAAATTTTCTACAACTAAACACCACCTTAACTTTTTTCATTTCTCATTTTGAGGTATTGAAGATGATTTTTGGTGCAATGTGGTTTTTTGACTTTTAGAAAGAGGTTACGCTCTTACGGGTCATAATGCTCACGAAAATAGCTTTTTAATGTCCATTTGAATGATATATCACACTAATTAACCATGATAACATCTTTCGGAAAGTAAAAAAAAAAACTTACATTGCACACGCAACTTAGTTCAATGTCCTAGATTGATTCAAATTGACTTAAAGTTTAGTACTTTTTTGTGCGATTTGCTCCTTTAAGAAAGGCAATGTGTATATGACTGTATTTTGGGTTTTTAGCTGGTTCTAAAATGTAAAAAAATGACCAGTATAAGAATTCAGGTGGTTAGGTGAACCGGTGAAGTGTTTTTGTTTGATTTTTTAATAAATGACAGTGGCTGTAAGTTGTTGGGTGTACCTATGTGTGATTTGTGTTTTATATCGTTGAACGTTTTATTTAGTGAGTGTGTTTTGTCAAGATTGCATAGTCTACTTACTCGAATATATGATAGGTGGGATGCCCTTTTTTGGGAGAACTTGTTTAAGATATGTAGAAGGTATAAATGTAACAAAGTACTTGAGTATGAAAAACGACTGAAACTTTGGACATAGAGTATACTGTTAATTTAGACGACTAATGGGTGTCAAAACACATAAGCTGGCACCTGAAATGAAACTTTATAAAAGACACTGTAGGAAAACAGCAAAAAGCTGTGCGCAGAGACGTAAAAACGGTAACCATTCTCTGTATAAAATAGCTTATGGTTGTAGAAGGCTAGAAGTAGTTCATGTGAAGTTACTAACATTTAAACTCAAGTAATCAGCTCAATTACGCAAAATGTAGTCTATCTGGAAGCTTTGACTCGGCTCAAGTCAGCCTCGATTCTGTTTGGATGGGTTATACATCTAGTTGTTTTAAGAGGCTATTTTGTTGGCTTCCAGTACTTAGTAGGGTGTATCAGTGAAAACTGTTTTAGTTTATTTTCTTGGATGTTATTTGTGGTGAGAGGTGTATCCCCATCCCGAAAAGCTGATAGATTAAACTCCATTGTTCAAGTAACTATTATTTCTTAGTATTTTAATGGAAGTTTGCAGGGGTACCATCCATGTACCAAAACATGCATATTGTTACTCTTAAGTCTTATCTGTATTTAACTCTCATTATCATGGTAAATAGTAATGTATTAGTCTGGAACCCGTGACAATATGATTTATGTGTAATGGTCGGAGATATACTGAATTTCAGAAAATGGCTTCTAAGAGTCCGCTAGTTTTATAGTAATTGACATGAAGAAGAGACGCCTTGTGTGATACGACAGCGATGATTGAGTTATTTGATAGTATTATTTTGACAATATAAAACTTTCTCGACAAGAGTATGTGACAGTATGATTTATTAATAGCGAAGTTATTAAACATCAGCTAGTTGCACAATCAAGTCCATATAACCTATGCTCAAGTCCACAAAATCTGTCATTCTCATTATGCTGATCCTTAATTCTTATCAGTTTTACACTGTTTTAGTGTAGGAGTTATGGCATCAAAGTTGCATACGTTACGTTCAAAGGCGGCTGAAGCCTCAAAGTTTCTGTCCAAACATGTAAACACTCGCTACAAGGAGACGTTAGAGAAAAACAAGAAATACATTCAGGATCCGCCAACTATAGAAAAATGTCAGCAGCTATCAGATCAGCTACTTTACACCCGTCTTGCCAGGTTTGCCGCTACTAGTCATATATTGTTCAAGTTTGAGTATTATCTTTATTTGGATAAGCAGATAATGTTTGTTTTAATCAGTCTCCTAGTTTGTGTCCAAATTGTAAGTAATATAAATTACATTGAAATAACGTCAAGTTCCAAATATCTTGTAAACTAACACATAACTAAAGCAAGCTTGTCCTTAGAGCATTGATTCTTTTATAAACTTTTGGCTTCATGAGTGATGCAATTGTTAAGCTTGGTGGATCTTTCGAACTTGTTAATTTCGAACATCAATCTCTGGTTTATGTATTTTAATTTTATCCATCCCTGAATGAGCCCACTTTTGTTTATTGGTGCTTTTTTCTTTAAACTGACTTTGCCAATTTCTGATAATGTTGGAGGGAATAAGAAATAAAAAAAGCTCTCTTATTACTATACCTTACTGATAAATGATCTAGTAATGATAACTCTCTATTGGATGTGCCAATTGCATTCATTTATCTATAATGGGTTGGTTATGGTTATGTATTACCTCGGCAAACACGAAATATTAACTAAAAATAGGTTCGAAGGAAAGTAGTCAGATGTATAGTTTTAATGCATGAATGTTGAACTACTTATAGTGCAGTCGTAATTAACACACTTATCAGTTATCACTCGTTAAAATTATGACAAAATATGTTATGGATCAAGCAGAATCAGTCGAATTTTGCCCTGTTTACCAGATCCCCTCTGTACTTGGTTTACTTCTAATCAATACATTTCTCCTTGGATTAGTATCCCCAATCGATATGATGCATTTTGGAAGGAGCTTGATGGTGTGAAGCAACTAGTAAAGACAAGGAAGGACCTTAAACTCGAAGATTATGGCGTTGCTGCTCTTTTTGGAATCGAGTGTTTCGCGTGGTATTGTGCTGGAGAGATCATAGGACGGGGGTCTCTTATTGGTTACCATGTTTAACTTCTGCATCAACCTTCGCTTCTTAGCTAAGTGCTTCAAGGTAATAAGATAGTCTACTTAGAAATGTAGCTTCTCTTATTAAAGAGCTGAATACAGAACCATGTTTTGTGGGAACGAATGTGTCACAACTAGTGCCAAATAATTTTTAATACACTGACTTTACAGCTTATGGTGTTTCGTGTCAGTGTGTGCGCGTGTGTGAATTAGAGACCCCTGATGAACATAGGTAGCAAGATGGGTTGGTCGGGTGATTTGGGCAACCCGTCAAAATGGGTTGGGTTAAAAGATGCCGTTTTGTTGTGGGTCAGTAAGTGTCTGGTTGGGGCGACTCCCAGATGGCTTTTTGTCAAATTTATATGTGAATTAAGATGCCACGTTTATTAGATATAGACTTGAGGCAACATTTATCAATTTTGACCCGTCTAACACTTTGTCCTGTTCTCTTATCGGCAAATCTTTGTATACAGCATTGAGACATATAACATACACCAAGTCGACTTATTCATCTATACTACTATATAAAGCATTTATAATGTGGGACCTATTAAAAATTAAGATAAGGAGGTACAATTTTGACCATCCATCTCATTTTAACGAACCACATCATAAAGTGTCATGTGTCACCTTTTAATTAAAAAATCACCTCTATTTTCAAATTGAAATATCTTTTTATCAATTTAATTTTATTATGATCTAATTTTATCATATTTTTTAAGATTTTGTGCTCTTTAATTTAACATTCATTTTGATATATTTCTATAATTTTTTATTTTTTATATTTTTAGTGGGTTTATTTTATGGTGTTGCGGGAAAGCTACAGGAAACCCGAACGGACACATACAACGAACACATACATTCAAAGTGTTGTGAAACGAAATTACTAAGCGGGTAAGAAATTGCGTAAAGAGTTGAGTTAGTAAAAATTTTATCGCCGCCGCTATGCGCGGGTAACCAACTAGTTATTAAAAAAGTGTTGCAAGTGATGTTGGGTTTTTACGGTTTACTGGACTTGAAGGAATTAGAATTCTTGTTTTGCAGAAAAAGACCAACTTGAAATTCAAGTCGGTTAAACTACCAAAAATCTTTTCTGGAAAATTTGGATCGGATCATACACTCTCTTCGTTTTATTTGTGACGCGTATAACTAATATACGTGAGCTCACAAGATTAGTTTGAAACAAAAAACATTTTTGGTAATGTTAAAAGATAATCTCAGTAGAATTTCATATACCCAAGGTATAAGCTATTTAGCTACAACGCACGGATAGAACTAGTGTTACAGAATCCGAGATAAATGACCGGAACTTAACGACTTATCATGCATGTTTACGACATTACTAGTTCCTAAACTTCTAAAATATATATTTTGTCCTAAACTTTGTAACTTTCTAAAACATAAGTTGCATTTGTCACCGCTCTTACAATTGTTTTTTTTTTCTTTTATACAAATCATAGACCTATATCCTTAACTGATATGGTGTTGTCCAATATGTGTTGTATCTATCAATCTATCATAGAGCTTGAAACTCTCAATAATATAGCTAAAGCTATAAGAACAGATGTTATTATGTTGCGAATATAACAAAGTACCTTTTGGCTTACATTGTTTTCGAACTAAACATTGCGAGTATCATTCAGCTGCCCAATCAATTGTGAAGATCATAAGATTAATGTATTAATATGTCATACACATTCTTAAACACATATGTAGGCGGCGTTAATTACAGATTTAAGAAACTACTAAATTTGAAAAATAGTTTTACAATACACTTGGACTTATGAACCGATACGAACCTAATACGAGATAGGTTCGTATCAAATGACTTTATCTGCTATTTGTCAAATGCCAAAATGACTCAACTAGACGAAGTTCGTATCAAATGACTTTATCTGCTATTTGTCAAATGCCAAACTAGACGAATATACACGCAAAGCGACTGTGTATGCTTGCGAAATCGTGATTCTTGTTTGACACTTGATGCAAAGCGTGTGTTTTTTAGAATACAAAGTGGGTTTTTTAAAAGTTGTGAAATTTACGCTCTGTTCTCGAGTTACTTCAAGAAAGGAAAAGAAAGAAAATTAAAGAAAAGAAAGGAAAGTAACATAAAAGAAAGGAAAGTTAATAACTTGTTTTGTGTTCTTAAGTTTAAAATGAAAGAAAAGAAAGAAAAGAGATGAGAAATATGAATTTACCAGTTTACCCTTTAAAATGACCAAGAACATAAAAAGAACATGGGTAATTCGGTCAACATAATAGTTTTTGTAAGCTCAATGTACACTTTCCTTCCAAATCCTCCCAAATATGGGAGGAAAGTTTTGACAAAAAAAAGCTTATATTTCCCTTCCATTTCTTTCCATTCCCTTTCCTTTATCCTTTTAAAAAAACTAAAGAACACAAAAAGTTGGTACAATCAGTCTATTTCCTTTCCTTTCCTTCTTAAAAAAATCTTAAGAACACAGCGTTAGAATTGATTAAGCTTGAAGTGTATTAAAAAGTACTTACACGTAATTTAGGTAAACCGTATTAATTTAAGTTTTAATTTAAGATTTTAAGACAAAACATATACCTTGTTAGGCTGGATGGAGTGGTGGTGAGAAACCCACCTGACACGTCAGCGCCACATCAGCTTTCTCTCTCCAAATAAAACTCACCTTACAACTCATCTTTCAACCGTAATAAGAACTTACCTTACAACTAAAACTCATCTTTCATTAAAATACTCATTTTATATAAAATATACCTCACTAAATACTCACACACACTCACAACTAATTAAAATACATTATATAAAATGAAAAAGGGTTCACCATATACAAACTCACCTAAGGTGAGTTTCTCACCAAGTTGATGCAAAAAAAAAGATAATACTCACCGAGCTAGTGAAGGTAAATTGTGGTGACTTTTCGGATAGGATGGAACTCGCGTGTGAGTTTACGACTCACCTAAGTGAGTTTTGTCAAAATCACCTCCAGCCTAAAGTGGGTCCTATTATTCTTAGCCTATTTCCACTGTTTGATCGAACCCATTTTACACTAGTCAAATTTAATGCATCGTAAGTAATTTCTTGAAATAAGAGAACTGCTACCATAATTACTTTTCTGATTTGACTTTTTTATTGAATATATAATTTTGTTAGATTGTTAGATTAGATGAATTTCTTTTGCGTTTTTAAATTCAACAACATGTCAACATTAACCTGCCAACACCACCATTCAAGCAACTCCCCATTACCACCATTAAAACGACACACCATCATAATAGTCCGCTATTTCCACTACCATAACAGCATCAGACAAACAACCCACCACCCTAAAACAGCCCACCAACACCACCATCAAATCGGCGGCAAACAGTCCCCACCATTAAAACAGCCCCTCCCACGACTATGCAAATAGCCCCACCACCACGATCAACAACTTTCTCTTTATAAAAACGACGGCAACTTTTTTCTACAAAAATCCGGCTACTCATCGGCCGACCACCGTCAATCCATCTTCAAAAAAAAATATCAGCCAACCACCGTTGTTTGTTCCGCTGCATGTAACCGTCAGTCATTCTAGATCTACTTTATCAAATCACCGACAACCCATCTTCTCTTCTTTCTACTTCATTCATTTTTTTGAATATCTTTTTTCAAGGTTTTGGGTGGGTTGATCTTTGAATTTTCATTAGGATTTATGTATGTTTAATTTTCTATGCGATTATGATGAAACTGGTGGTGAGAAAAACAAAATTGAAATGAAGATGATGAGTGGTGAGAGTGAAATGTGATAGATGGTTGAGAGAGAAAATAAAACAAATGAAATAAATACCTTATTTTTTTTAATTCATGATGCATAGAATTTAGCTGAATACTAATTACTTAATTAATGTATAATTAATAAGGGTTTGCTTAGTGATATTAAAATGTATATTTAGCACAACCCTATAAAGTAGTAGATATATATAAATAGCATTCAATACATATTAAATGAACTTGTAAATTATTTTTTAATGGGTTTTGCTAATGATAGCTTTTAGGGTTGCAGTTAAGAGAATGAGTTTTATTACAAGGTCATCTATGAAGCATTATGATTGGATGTCAATTTCGAGAAATATAGATACAATTCCTAAAAATCCGGTTGCACAACAAACATTTGATTTTGATTGGATGATTTCATTTCTTACATTAAATTGTAGTAAAAACTTTCCTCTTAACCACAACCCTAAGAGGGAGAGGTACCCTTGGCTGCGCCATCATAACAGCCGAAGCATTTCTCGCGCCATCGACACCGCGGCTGGCGTCATCGGACTTCGCGCCGTGGTGACCAGCCAGCGCCAAAGCCTTTTCTCTTTTTTTTGTTTTGTGGGTTATTATATGTGTTTGTGTGTGCGTTTTGTGATGTGTTTGTGTGTTGTGATCTGTTTTTTTTTTTTGCAGGTTGGAGCTGGGAACTTGGGAAGAAGATGGTGTTTTATTGTTTTTATTTTAATTATAACCTTTTATAATATATTGATTTACATTATTAGTCCTTGATGTTTTCTTGTTTTGTAAAATTAATCTTTTATAGGTTTATATGTTTTTTATTTTTATATAATGTCTTTTTTTATAAATGTAATGTTTTTGATTTTAATAAAATTTATTTAAATGTAATTGTGTATTTCTTATTTTATATAAATGCAAAAAATACCACAATTTTGGCTATGGCTTGAGCCAACGAAGGAGGCAGTTGAATGTGGTGTCATAGCAATTCTGGTGCCATAGCACTTTTGCTGACGTGGCAGCACTTTTTGGTGCTATGGCTTGAGCCACGGCTCATGGGTACCCAGTGCTCTAAGGGCTGCTATTAGCAAAATCCTTTTTTAATTAACAAAACATACCCTGTTAAGATGTACTACGTATTTAATAAACATAAACTTTCTTAATTAATAAAAAAATGTATTAAATACACATTAAATGAATTTGTAATTATAATATTTAAACATGATTTTTACTTAAATGAATTCAAACATTGCTTTTATAAACATGTTAATCCATGCTTAGTGACAGGGGTTAGCAAAACCCATATAAATATCACATTTTATATATTATACCTGTTTTTAATTAAAACGGTCCTAATTGAAATCTCACACAGTTTGAAAAGTATTATCGGGTGAATCTACATAAATGATTATTTTCTTCTCATTCTTTATTGCCACTTGTATAATAACGAGGATGTAAGCTTGCGCTACGCTGCGGGGTGTTTGCGAACGCGAGTATTATATTCATCGAATCGAACACGGCTTATTTAATAAAACCAAAAACAAAAACTTGAACTATATGTACAAAACAGTTGAAAGATGTGGTCACTAATCAAGTCCGGTAATCTCCAGTTTCCCTCGTTCCGCACATTACATACAACCTCATAATAATTCGTTAATATCGACTCTCCACCTGCACCAGCAGCTTATGCTTTTAGGTTAGCTCTTTGGCTCCTGGCTTAGCAACACCTGCACTGAGAAGAATTAGGCATTTAAGTATTCATTCATTTATATAAGAACTATAAGTAATACAATGCAACACAATCTTTAACTGATGGTAGTCTAAAAGCAAAGGATCACAAAAGTACCTGATAATAAGCACATAACAGAGGTGATAGTTCGACACATTTATGTATGAATTTGTTGATTCATGTTAGCTTTATTATCTATCGGCTAAAAGAAATGCATTCCCTTAAATCCAAGGTTTGAAAATCGCCTATTTGATATCAGTTAATGCATAAAACATGTTTCCTAGTTGTATATAAACATATGAAATGTTTTGTCCTAAACCACTTCTGTCACATATATAAGTAAAAAAGACGTTACCATGGCATCTTTGAGGTGTGGTTCAATCATGTCGAGTAACCGGTCAAATTGGGTCATTTTGAAGAACAACTCATGGGTCAAGCTAATATGATACAAAACACAAAACCAAGTATATGTACAGGTAGTATCACTTACTAATCTAAATGATCCGAGTCTTACCCAACCAATAAATCTTAAACAACTTCAGTTAATTTACCCCCTATAAACAGAACATGACACATATTCTTATTAAGGGCTCCAATGGATTCCTTTAAAACATAACATGACTCTAATTCTGATCTTAAACAATTTATGTAGATAATATGGAGATCAACTATCCTTTTGCTCCTAATTTTCCATTTCTTTATGCATGTCGTTATACTATCGCTTTTAGCTATATATGTCAATGAAAATGACACAATCCTAAGATTCAGTGGTTGGCTAGCAAGAAATGATCAATTAGGTTAACTGCATAGCCATTAAAAGTTGGTAAATCAATATAACAGTAGATTTATAGTTAATTGTTTAAACGTCGATATTATCAAATCTACCGTATGCCCTTAAATCTACGACACCTACTTGCCCACTACATGTAGTCGGCATTCTAACATGCATTCTAATCAACTAATAATCGCTTCAAGAATTGTTTCGGTCGTACGTCATAAAGTAGCTTGAATATCTATATAATATGTTTTACAACTGCAATTAATAAAAGAAACATACATGTGAGCGTCTTAATGCTCATTCCAAAATTCAAAGCGCTTCTAGTTGCCTCTATGCCATCATGCCTAGGTGGATCAAAGAGAGGCAAATGAGAACTTGCATCGAATGGTATTTTTGGTCTTGGGTAACATTTTGATACATGGTATGCTGGTGCAAGGAATCTCAAAGCACACTGAGCAAATTTATCCATGCATTGATTCTTTATGAATAATATTTGGAATATACATCAGAGTAATAATACATTATCATCCATCGCTTATATAAAGTGAAAGTTACCTTTTTACCTAAATGAGGCTCGAGAAACACTTCGGTTGATTATCTGGTACTTATTCGTGTTCCTTGAAGATTTTTCTGTCACCATAAATCCCTGTAAACAAATAAAATCAGCAATTTAGGACAAAAAAAATCATGTGAACCCAGTCTGACTTGTTTTCACCTATGATAATAATCACTCAACCTGTCTGACTCGTCTTTTTTATACAGATAAATGACTGAAAGCATAAGAAGAATGTTATGGAATTGGTATGTTCATACCGTTTCTGAAACTTAAGTGATCTAAGAAGATATGGTGATATAAAATACCAGGAATTTTTTGGTGGAAGTCGGCCCGCAATATTTAAGAGCAGCTGATTTCTGAATCCTTTACTATATATATAAATACAATATATAATAAATATATAATATAAATATAAATAATAAGGATAATATCAATAATAAGAATTCCAAGAGGCTTTTTTAAAGATTTACTTTTATCCAAAGTAAAATCCAAGAAAAACCTTCCCGGGTCGTTTCCCGTCGAGGCGTGAATTTGAAAATTGAGTTTGGGTTTGATAATTTATGCTTGAATAATCAAAGATTGAATTGGATTCTATTTCTACAATTAAAAATGCAAAAACAAGTAAAGAAAACCTAAAAACGAAAGCAATTAATGATTTAAACCTAAAAACGAGAACGGGAATCAAAACCCGTTCTTTAAAAACCAAAATTCTACAAATTTAACCCTACGAGTGCAAAATTAATTTTCCTAGGTGCTAAATGATAAAAGAAATTTTTAAAAAAAAAAAGAATTATATTTTTTTGATTTTTTAATAATTTTTTATGAATTAAAAACTGTTTTAAAAAGAAAAATTAATTAAAAATATTAAATGAATTTGGAAAAATCCGAAAAATTACTGAAAAGTACTTTGAACAGTGCTGGTTTTATGAAAAATAAAATACTAAAAAGTTGCTAAACGAATAAGCTAGAAATAAGCAAAAATGGCTGATAAGCTAATTTGGGCTAAAAAGGGTTAAATAATAAATTTGGAAGGATATGACCAGATGGCCCTATCTGGTGTTGTGGTAGTGAGAGTGTGTGTTAAGTCGTTGGCTTGGTAAAGGGGAGGTCACAGGGTCGAATCCTGTGGCTTCCCTTTTTGAAAAACTTTTTTTTCTTTTAGTTTTTCTTTTTGAAACTTGTAAAATAAGCCAAAATAATAAACTTTAAAAAAGCAACTTTTTACAAAAACTTAAAATAAGCACAGAAATAAGCAGATTAAGTGCCAGTTTTTTACTTTTTAACTTAACTAACTAAGGGCTAAACTGTTAAGCTATTTAAGCACAAATAAGCAAATGAAAAGGCAAAATAAGCAAAGACAGATATAGTATTACACCTAATAAGCAATTCTAAACACAAATAAGCAAAGAAAGTAAACAACAAAAGGCAGAAAAGCAATAAGCAGGTTGGCTAAACTGTCAATTAAAACAGCCACAAGGGCACTTTTGGGCTTAATTTTAAGCCCTTAATGAATCCTTATGGCTATATGGCTTATACCTCCAAAAAGCTTGAACAATAAGCTTTCTAAATCACCCATAAGAAAAGAGTTTGAAACTCATTTAAGCCTTAAAAAAGCTTGATGAAAAAGACTGTTTTCAAACAGATTGCCCTTTTTTTGGTTTTTTGTAAGAGAAAAAAAATAATTTAAAACTGAAATAAAATGACTTGACAGACTTTTACTAAAACAAAGGTAGACTACAAGGACACTTCTACTGCATTTTGACACTTAAAAACAACACTTAAAAGTTGTTTAAAAAGTCTTAATCAAATAAGCACTTCAAATCATTTTTGAAACCACAATTTTAAGTATCTTATGGAAAAACTTGAAAACTCACTTTCCGACTTGAAAACATTCAAAAATAGATCAATACAGCTTAAAGTAAGCTTGCCAAAGTTGGCCAAGTGACCCAAACCTTTTTTTACATAGTTTTGACCCACTTTGGACCTTA
>BQNB010026927.1:0-58112 GCA_026074375.1 Tanacetum coccineum
ATTAACTATAAAAAACTTTGAATAAGCTGTCTAGAGAAAAATAAGCCACGAGAAAAAGAAAAAAAAGTTGTTAAAAATGGTAGTTATACAATATAGATTGTGGCTTTTTCAGCTTTGAAATTGTTATCAAAGAGAATGAAACGAAACGTGTTAAGAAGCCCAAAGTTAGCCCAAATAAATGAAATGATATGGGAGATTCAAGTGATGAAACAGTAGGTACGTTTTCAAAAGCAAAACAAAGAAAAAAAAACACACCGAATCCAAAAATAAGCTAAAAAAAATGATCGTAAGCAACTAGAAACTGATATGAATGAATAAGCACTCTAATAAGCTCAGAAACGTAATAAGCACAAATAAGCACAAATAAGCAAAATCTCAATCTCACAAACACAATCAAACACTAAAATAAGCACTAATCTGCAATCATTGGCTCTGATACCACATATTAACCAATAGATCTTGATTGATGATTAGTGTGTGAAGATCAAGGTGTAATTAGTGTGTGTGTTTAGAGAGAGAATTACCTAACTTTCCTTTTGATTAAATGAAGTTGTTACATCTATCCATGGCATAAATTACTATTTATAGCCCTTGGTTAGCTTGTTGACTAAACTTTCCTTACTTAACATATTTAGTCCCTGCACTTTATAATAGTGCTTACAAGTAGAACATTTCATTATTTCTAACAGTAAGCCTGGGAGCAAGTAGTTTTAACCTAGTTTACTTTTAAGTCATTTTTACTTATTGTCTTTTAATTTACTAAGTCTTGTAACCTGTTTCTAATATTAATGAAAGTTTGAAGTTTTTAAGTTAACCTTTGATATTGTATTGTTCTTATTGTTAAAAAAATCTACTATAAGCTTTGTTTTAAGCTCTTATAAAGGCATTTAATAAACCTGTTTTAATTTAAATACTAAGTAATTAAGAAAATTTTAAAAATTTTAAAAATACCAAAAATCACCAAAAAAAATATTGAAGAATCTTGGAGCAAGGTTAATTCTGGATGGCCTTGGGTTTAGAGCTTCATGGGAAGCACATAGGATGGTTTATAAGCTATTGAGAGCGTATTCTCTTGCCAAAAAGCAAAGGACCTTTGTAAGCTCACTTTTTACATTTTTTTGCATTTACTGTAGCAGTGCTTATTGTTGCTTATTTCTTGCTTATTGTTGCTTATTTCTGTTCTTTATGCTTGTTAATGCTTATTATTTGCTTTAATATGCTTTATTTAAGTTTTTCATGTTAAACTGTCTCAAATAGCTTGTTACTGCTTATATCTTTTCTGCTTGTTTAACTGCTTATTACTGTTTCTCTTATGCTTATTTTTGCTGTATATTGTTGGTTGATATCTGTTATTAACTATCTTTGTTTAAATCTGTGTTAAATTGTTTTAAAATTTGATTTAAGTAGTTAAAAGGGTGTTTGGCATAACAGCCAAAAAGGGTCAAAATTGTGTTAAAGTCCATTTGGGTCACTTGGTGACTTTTAGACAGACTTCTTAAGTTGTTTTTAACATGTTTTTAAAAGTCTTAAGTTTTTAAGGTTACTTTAAGGTTTTTCTTAATTAGTCTTTAAAACTGTTGGTTCTAAAAAGTCCTTAAGTACTCATTTGATTTGGTTTTTAAAATCAACCTTTTGAGTCTTGTTTGTGTGTCCTTTTTAAGTGTAAATGCAGTAGAGTTAGTGTCTTTTCCTTACTTCTGTTTTATCAAAGTTTGTCACAATTTTTGGTCAAGTGTCTTTCATGTTTAAAAAAAATAGCTTTTTCAGTTCAAATTTAAGAGACTAAAAATTGTTTATAGCTTCTGAAAATTTGAGCATAAGCTCATTAGGAGCCATTCTTAATCTGTTTTAACTTAGTTTTTTTATTTCAAGCTTATTTTGTCACTTATTTGTAGGCCTGCAAAAGGCCTTTTGTCCTTGTAAAAAACCAATTCAGCATATGCTGAAGGAACAAGCCACTTTTCTCAAGCCTTTTTCAAGGCTTATTTGGTTTTCAAAGTCCTTTTCTCTAATTATAATTTTAGGAAGCCCATATAAGCATACTTTAATGGCTCTATGCCCCTTAAGCCCATAAGGTTCCTCTAAGTAGCTTAAAAATAAGACTAAAAAGCTGTCCCTAGGCCTTGTGACCATCAGTTTGTGCCCCTTAGCTTATTTGCCTTTTTTGAGCTTATCTATCTGTTTTTCTTGCTTATTTTGTACTTATAATAGCTTATTAGGTCTAGTGTTCAATCTGTTTTTGCTTATTTCTTTTGCCCCTAGCTTATTTGCCCTATATTGCTTAACAGTTTAGCTTTTCATATGACTTAGTGTAAAAAAAAGTAAAACTGCCTTTTTCAGCTTAATTTCCAGCTTATTTTTGAGAATAAAAAAAAGTTGCTTTTTTAATTTTGCTTATTTTTGTTAGTTTTATAAGTTAAAAAAAAGAAAAAAAATAGTTTTTGCAAAAAGGTAGGCCAAGGATTCGAACCCTGGACCTCCTATTCAACACACATATATATTTAACATCATACACACTCACCATCGGGTACCAGTAGGACCATTAGTATAATGGTACCCTTAATTTTATACACATTTTTTTCCTTTAGTTATTACTCTTTACTGCTTATTTTCGGCTTATTCAATAAGCCATTTTTCAAAACTTTTATTTTTCTTAGATAGCCCGGTAACTTAAGCTACTTTTCTGCATTTTTTTAGATTTTTCCATTAAAGTTTAGTATTTTTAAACAATTTTTCTTTTCAAAACCGTTTTTAATTTATTAAAAATTAAATAAAAATCAAAAAAATATATATATATTTTTAGAAAATTTTCTTTTATTATTTAGCACTTAAGAAAATTAATTTTACATTCATAGGGTTTAAATTTCAAAATTTTGTTTTTTAAAGAACGGAATTCGGTCCCGGTTCTCATTTTTAAGTTTAAATCACTATTAGCTTTCGTTTTTAGGTTTTCTTTAATCATTTTTGCATTTTAATCGTAGAATTAGAAAAACCAAATCCAAAAATCCTTAATCCATTCAAGCCTCGAATATCAAACCGACTATCGACTTTCCAATTCACTCCTCGTTGGGGAATAACGACCTGGGAATATCATATACTACTTCCGGATTTCATTGATTTTCTTGATAATTATCCTTATTATATATTTATAAGTATTATATATTTATTTATATATTTTAAAGGTTAGTTTCAAAACAATCAATTTTTGGCGCCGCTGCCGGGGAGGAGTGTAAGCGTTAGTCGTTCCGAAGTTTGACAATTAGTGCTTTGAAGATCGTTCTTTGTGAAGTTATTTTTGTTATTAAAAATATAAAAATACAAAAATATTTTTCATTTTCTTTTTAGTATAAATATAAAAAAACAAGAAAAACCAAAAACATAAAAACATTGTCCATAAAAAGAAATAAAAATTACAAGTTGGTAAAAGAACACCATCAAAATAATACTTTCAACTGAAGTATTATCCATTAATAAGTTTCCGAACCAAAGATCAACAACTTACCTTTTGTGTCACATGCGAGGTACGGTTCACCTTTGAAAGATAAACAAACTCTAAGAGGGGTATAAGGCGGGTTATTCCGAGGAACTACGACCCTAAAGGAGAAAGGTTTTTAATAGCTTCGCGCTTTCCTACTCCTCCGCTCCTTTGTGCGTTTTTATTTTAGAGAGTTACCGAGAAGCTTGTTGATTATTAGGTTTAAGTGTTTTATCTCATTGTCCGTTATTAAAATAAATTGTGAATCAATTGTTAAAAAAAATTAGTATAAATTTTCTTTTTATATTTTAGTGCATGCGCACTCGTTCTCAATCCCGTAATTCTAACCGTCAACAACAACAACAAGTCCCACCGACTTTTGTTGAACCATTTAATCTTGTGGAACCAATTGAAAATCCAGCTCCTCCCGTAGTTACGATGGCCGATAATCGTACTATGGCTCAATTGCTCGAAGCACCAACCGAGGGTTACGAGGATGCCATCGTTGTGCCCGAGATCACCGCGGACAACTTTGAGCTTAAGCATGGTTTGCTTACTCTTGTTCAAAACAAATAATTTTTTGGACATGACAAAGAGGACCCTCATGCTCACATTCTTTATTTCAACAAGATCACTTCTACGATGAAGTTCCCGAACGTCCCGAGTACGTCGGTTAAGCTTATACTTTTCCCATTTTCCCTCGAGGGAGCCGCCCGGATTTGGCTTGAAAAAGAACCCCCTCGATCGATTCTAACATGGGATGATCTTGTTTCGAAATTCATTAACAAATTCTTCCCTCCTTCCAAAACAACAAATCTTCGAAATGAAATCACGAGATTTCAACAACGATTTGATGAAACTTTTTACGAGGCATGGGACCGATTCAACGATCTTCTTCGGGCATGCCCACATCATGGATTTTTAAAATTACATCAACTCGATATATTCTATAATGCCTTGAACTCTAATGATCGAAATTCGTTGAATTTCGCCGCGGGTGGTAATTTTTTGGATAAGATGCCTCGAGATTGCCTAAGAATCATCGAGAGCAAATCCAAGATTCGTAATTTACATAACAAACCAGTTGTTGCCAAAGTGGGTACGAGCACTTCCACCCCCGGTATCTCACCCGATGTAGCCGCTCTTACCACCGATGTTGCCGAACTCAAAGATATGATGAAAACTTTGATTCTCGATAAACAAAAATCCCAAGCTCCCGCTACCGTAAAGGCGGTCGAGGAAAAATGTGTAACTTGCGGTGGTGCTCATTCTTACCGAAATTGTCCCGCCACCGATGGCAACGTTTATCGTGACAATATTCAAGAATATGTTTCCCAAGCCGCCGTGGCTAATTTCAATCAAGGAAATACCTGTTACCGAGCCCCGATTGCTAATCAAATTTGACCTCCCGGTTTTCCTCCCGTTCAACAAAACCAAAGAAATAATCAAAACCGTAACAACCAAAACCGGGGGAATAATTACAACCATGGACCAATCCACCAACCCCCGCTTAATCAAGGACAAATTTATCGACCCCAGGTTAATCAACCTCTAGCTTACCAAGCTCCGGCTCCTCAAACACAGGGTGTGTCAAAAACTTATTTTGAGAGCTACATCAAAGCTAATGATGCGGTTATGCAAAACATGCAAAGCCAAATGTCCAATATAACGGACTTGCTCACCAAAATCGCAAATTCTAATGCCGCTTCCACTTCGGGCTCGGGTTCTCTTCCAAGCAACACCGTTGCTAACCCGAATGGTGAATTGAACGCAATCACCACCCGAAGTGGTGCCTCTTATGATGGACCTCAGTTCCACCACCGACTTCTTCTCTTCCTAAGGTGGTGGAAAACGAACCCAAGGTGACAAAGGACATGGTGCCTCCTACTAATAACGAAAGTACCAAAGACGTCCAACCTCTGGTTGTCTAAGTTCAACCTCAAGTACCAAATTCTGAGCCTGTTGTTGCTCCCGTTAGTGCTCCGATGCCTAACCCAAAACCGTCAATTCCGTATCCTTCAAGGCGTAATGATGAAAGGCGTCGTGAAAAAGCTAACGACCAAATTGAGAAATTCTACGAAATCTTTAAAGATTTGAGTTTCGAAATTAGCCTTATGGATGCTTTGATTCTTATGCCAAAATTTGCCTCGACTCTTAAAGCTTTAATTGGAAACAAAGAAAAAAAATAAGTGAAATGGCTAGAACACCTTTAAATGAGCATTGTTCGGCGGTCATCCTCAACAAGTTACCCGAAAAACTTGGAGACCCCGACAAGTTCCTCATACCGGTGATTTTCCCGGAATGGATGAGTGCTTAGCCTTGGCCGATCTTGGCGCTAGCATAAATCTCATGCCATTATCCGTATGGAAAAAGATATCCCTTCCCGAACTCACTCCTACTTGTTTGACTCTTGAACTTGCAGACCAAACGATTTCTCATCCGATCGGTATCGCCGAAGATGTCTACGTAAAAGTGGGAAAGTTCCAATTCCTGGCCGACTTTGTAGTCGTAGACTTTGATGCCGATCCCCGAGTTCCCCTAATTCTCAGGAGATCCTTCTTAAAGACCGGACATGCTTTGATTGATGTTTACGAAGGAGAATTAACTCTTTGTGTTGGGAAAGAAGCCGTAACATTCAATCTTGATCAAACCTCGAGGTACTCCTCTAATTACGATGATATGACGGCGAACCGAATCGACGTCATTGAAATGATTTGTGAGGAGTATTCTTAAGAAGTTCTTGGTTTCTCTGATGTGATCACGAGTGGCAATCCCACTCCTTATTATGACCCGATCGTTTCTACCTCTTCTCTGGCCCTCACTCCCTTCGGGGATAGTTATTTTCTTCTCGAGGAAGTCGACACTTTCCTCGCTATTGAAGATGATCCAACTTCACCGGAAGTTGATCACTCTTACTATGACCCAGAGGGGGACATTCTTCTTCTCGAAGCATTTCTCAATGATGATCCATCATTACCCCCTCCCACTCAAGGAAATTATCTGCCTGAAATTCGAAAAGAACTTATAATTTGTGAAGCTAAAAATAATAAATCTTCAATTAATGAACCTCCCAAGGTCGAACTCAAGGACTTACCTCCTCATCTCGCATAGGCATTTTTGGAGGGTGACGACAAGTTTCCTGTCATAATTGCTAAAGACTTGAGTGTCGAGGAAAAAGTCGCTCTCATAAAGGTTTTGAAGTCACGCAAGCGAGCCATCACTTGGAAACTCTCCGACATTAAGGGTATTAACCCGGAATTTTATACCCACAAGATTCTTATGGAAGAGGACTACAAACCGGCGGTCCAACATCAAAGACGGGTGAATCCGAAAATCCACAATGTCATCAAAAAGGAGGTTGAAAAACTTCTTGACGCCGGATTAATTTACCCGATCTCGGATAGTCCTTGGGTAAGCCCCGTACATTGCGTACCGAAAAAAGGTGGCTTTACCGTTGTTGAAAATGATGAAAATGAGTTGATCCCGACTCGATTGGTTACAGGGTGGCGTGTATGCATTGACTACCAAAAGTTAAATGAAGCCACCCGTAAAGACCATTTTCCACTTCCCTTTATGGACCAAATGCTCGAGAGATTAGCGGGAAACGATACTTATTGTTTCTCGATGATGTTTCTCGAGTTACTTTCAAATTCCCATCGACCCTCATGATCAAGAAAAGACAACATTCACGTGTCCTTATGGAACTTTCGCCTACCGTCGCATGACTTTCGGCTTATGCAATGCACCGGATACGTTCCAAAGGTGTATGATAGCTATCTTTCATGATATGATCAAAAAAATGATGGAAGTCTTTATGGACAACTTCTCGATCTTTGGGAATTCATTCGAAAATTGCCTCTCTCGTATGGACAAGATGCTCGAAAGGTGTGAAGACACCAATCTTTGTCTAAATTGGGAAAAGAGTCATTTTATGGTTAAGGAAGGTATTGTCCTTGGCCATAAGATTTCCAAAAATAGGATTGAGGTCGATAAAGCCAAAATTGATGTGATTGCTAAGTTACCTCATCCTACTACCGTTAAGGGTGGTCGGAGTTTTCTCGGTCATGCCAGTTTCTACCAACGGTTCATTAAGGATGTTTCCAAAATCTCCTGACCAATGACTCATCTTCTTGAGAAAAATACTCCGTTCATCTTCTCCAATAAATGTATTCAAGCTTTTGAAACCTTAAATAAAAAACTTACCGAAGCTCCAATCTTGATTGCCCCCGATTAGGACTTACCCTTTGAGCTTATGTGCGATGCAAGCGACTTTGCCATAGGTGCGGTCTTGGGGCAACGTCATGAAAAGTACTTTAGGCCTATACACTATACTAGTAAAACAATGACTGAGGCGAAATCGCATTACACCATGACGGAGAAAGAAATGTTAGCCGTGGTGTATGCCTTTGAAAAATTCTGGTCATACCTCATCTTGAACAAAAGCATTGTGTATACGGATCACTCCGCCCTCAAATATCTGTTTGCTAAAAAAGATTCCAAGGCGAGATTGCTCTGGTGGGTTCTCCTCATTCAAAAGTTTAAATTCAAAGTAATTGACACAAAAGGAGCCGAGAATCTCGCGGCCGATCATCTTTCCCGATTAGAAAATCCTTATGAAAATGTACTCGACCCAAAGGAGATAAATGAAACGTTTCCTCTCGAGACACTTAATATAGTGACTTTTCGTGTTGACTCAAGTACCCCGTGGTTTTCCGATTTTGCAAATTACTACGCGGGGAATTTTATTGTTAAAGGGATGTCGTCCCAACAAAAGAACAAGTTTTTCAAGGATGTTAAACACTACTTTTGGGACGACCCCTATTTGTTCAAAATATGTGCGGATCAAGTGATCCGGCGGTGTGTTTCGGGCCAAGAAGCTATTGATATCCTCATAGCTTGCCATAGTGGACCCACCGGGGGACATTACGGTGCCAACTACACCGCCAAAAAGGTTTTTGACTCAGGATTTTATTGGCCAACAATTTACCAAGATGCCCATGACTTAGTCACCCAATGTGACACTTGTCAACGTCAAGGAAATATTTCACAACGTGATGAAATGCCTCAAAATTCCATCCAAGTTTGCGAAATCTTTGACGTTTGGGGCATCGATTTCATGGGGTCGTTCCCGTCTTCACGAGGGAACAAATACATACTCTTGGTCGTCGATTACTTGTCAAAATGGGTTGAAGCAAAAGCGCTCCCCACCAATGATGCTTGAGTTGTTTGTAAATTTCTTAAATCTCTCTTTCCCCGATTTGGTACCCCTCGTGCTATCATAAGTGATCGCTGAACCCATTTTTGCAATGACCAGTTTGCAAAGGTCATGCTTAAATACGGAGTTACTCACCGTCTCTCCACCGAATATAACCCATAAACAAGTGGGCAAGTTGAGGTATCCAATCGTGGCTTAAAACGAATTCTTGAAAGGACCGTAGGCGAGAATCGTGCCTCTTGGTCGGATAAATTAGATGACGCACTATGGGCCTTCCGTACCGCTTAAAAAACACCCATCGGGTGCACCCCATACAAGCTCGTGTACGGAAAGGCATGTCATCTACCGATCGAGCTCGAGCACAAAGCCTATTGGGCCTTGAATGGTGACTTTTCGTGGTGACTCAAGTACCCCGTGGTTTGCCGATTATGCAAATTACCACGCGGAGAATTTCATTGTTAGAGGAATGTCGTCCCAGTAGAGAAACAAGTTTTTCAAGGATGTTAAACACTACTTTTGGGATGACCCCTTCCTATTCAAAATATGTGCGGATCAAGTGATCCGGCTGTGTGTACACGGCAAAGAAGCTCTTGACATCCTCGAAGCTTACCATAATGGACCCACGGGGGGACATCATGGTGTAAATCTCACCACCAAAAAGGTCTTTGATGCCGGTTTCTTTTGGCCCACTATTTACAAAGATGCCCACGAGTTGGTTAAAAATTGCGACTCATGCCAACGTCAGGGAAAAATTTCACAAAGGGATGAGATGCCTCAAAATTTCATCCTCAAAAGCGCTCCCCACCAACGACGCCCGAGTTGTTTGCAAATTTCTTAAATCTCTCTTCGCCCGATTCGGTGCCCCTCGTGCTATCATAAGTGATCGCGGAACCCATTTTTGCAATGACCAGTTTGCAAAGGTCATGCTTAAATACGGAGTCACTCATCGTCTCTCCACCGCATATCACCCACAAACAAGTGGGCAAGTTGAGGTATCCAATCGTGGCTTGAAACGAATTCTTAAAAGGACCGTAGGCGAAAACCGTGCCTCTTGGTCGGATAAACTAGATGATGCACTTTGGGCCTTCCGTACAGCTTACAAAACACCCATCGGGTGTACCCCATACAAGCTCGTGTACGGAAAGGCATGTCATCTACCGATCGAGCTCGAGCACAAAGCCTACTGGGCCTTGAAGCATGCAAACTTTGACCTTGAGACCGCGGGTGATCACCGTAAAGTTCAACTCAATGAACTAAATGAACTTCGTGATCATGCCTATGAGAACTCTTTGATCTATAAAGAGAAAACAAAGAGGATCCATGACTCAAAGATCAAAAACCGCGTTTTCAACGTCGGTGATCAAGTCCTCCTCTTTAACTCTCGATTGAAGATGTTCTCGGGCAAGTTAAAATCCCGTTGGTCCGGACCGTTCACCATTACCCAAGTCTTTCCATATGGCACCGTTGAGTTATCTCAAAACTCCGGGCCAAACTTCAAGGTGAACGGTCATAGAATTAAGCACTACTTTGGAGGGGACGTACCAAAATTGGTTGTCCCGGATCTCCAAACCTTCCCCAAGGACAAATGAATTCGGGGATTGGGTCAAGCTTAGTGACCCTAAACAAGCGCTTCGTGGGAGGCACCCCATGCTTATCCGTAGTTATATTATGTAGTAATGAATAAGTGTTTTTTTTTGTGATGAGAGGTGTGCCTTACTTTCATTCTCGTTTGCTGTGTTTATTGAATTGTCCAGGATTGATCCTGGATTTCGCGGCTCCTCGCCACTGCATCACGTGACCGCCGCACGCCCCGGTTTTGTTCCTTCGGATCACAAGAGCTTCAAATCTAGCTTCAGTGGGAAATAAGCAATATCCCTAATATAATTCGACTAACGTTTATCTTTAAGCATACTTAATAAACGGCTTAGGATTTGCGTAGAGTCTCTTCTAAAAAACATTGAGGACAATGTTTAAATCTAGTATGGGGGGGGATCTATCGATTTGATTGTGCCTGCAGCTGTTGTTTTCACGTAATCCCGTTTCCTGTTTTTACCACCAAAATTTCAAAAAAATGAAAAATTTTCAAAAATTTCAAAAATAAAATAAGTGTTTTGTCACAATTTTGACTTTCCTGCTAGGTAGAATAAGAATAAATTTTGACTCGATCGAGCGTGTTGAGCTCTAGCTTGTTCCTTAACTTTTAGGCTAAGCATTCGCGGATCTTCGCAAAGAACAGAAAATGATAGAATTAATTATGAGTTAGATGCTAAACAAAGATTAGTTGGAAATCTTAAGAGCCCATGTATGTAATTTGTGGCTTTTTCTCCCATAAGCTTCTAATCGGATTAATATACGTGCTATTTTTGGAGATTCAACTTAAATTAACAATTTTTATGTAGTTTATAGAAAAATTTTTAGTCTTAGTTCAAATTTATACTTGAATTTTTCAAAAAGAAGTCTTCTCTATATCGTAAAATAAAGTAATAATGAAAAAAAATGATAAGTGATAAATATAAACCGTGGGCTGATAAAAGTTTGCTGTATCTTGCCGGCTCACAACCGATGTTGCAGCCTTCTAAAAGGTCGAGGGTTACAATTGTATCAATGTTATGTTTAATATTAAGTATGAATTAATAAATGTAAGATCTATTTTTGTTAAATTTAAATATGCTTTTGAATTTTGACTATTTCATTTTAAGTTTTTAAAATAAGCTATGTATATACGGGAAACCTAAGAGTTTTTGAAACCTAAGGTCCGTGAGTCCCGATACTAGTCTCTGTGGGGTGTCAAAAGCCTAGTCACTTAGCCGCAAGGTTGGGATGTACCTAGACAAAAGTCGCTAAATGAGATGATCTCGCCTTCAAACTTATTATTTTCGGATGGAACGTAAAGCATAGAATTTTGCAAAAACGTTGGTCCATGGTTGAAATTCAAAATAGCACAATCACCTAATATATAATAATTGTCGGGAGTGAAAATGTTCACAGCTTCTCGCCAAATATGAGCTAGTGTTCTCCCCCGCCACCTCACTCTCTTCCCGCGCTCGAGCGCTAGCGGTGATTTTGTTTCTTAAGCTTGGTTTTGGAACGAGTGACAACTCGCCCAGATGAGTGAGATAGAGAATCTATCCTGAGATAGATAGAGAGAGAGATAGAGATATGGCCTCCCCTCGAAATGCTATCTTGTTCTATGATCCCCTTACAGTTATGAAAATAACGAAAGTCAAATTAGTTAGTTGTAAAATTCTTCCTCACTCCTAATAGAAAGAAATCTCTCTCCTCCTCTACAACCTCAATAGTAAGGGATCCTCCTCCAAGTGTTACACCTTTAAGATTGGTAAAAAGGGGCTTCTCTAACTACTCTTGATTCTTTAATTCCCTCGATGAATAATTAGACTATCGGAGAGTGAACGGTAATTAGTCATGAGGGTCGAGTATTCTTAGTTTTCTAAGTGCTTACTTATAGCATTGCGTGAGGGCACGACAATATCTTAGTATGGGGGATTTGGGTATGTGTTATGGATTACACTACCTTGACACTAAAAACTGGACTTGAATGGACTACAAAACGTACCAAAAATACATTGTATTTTTGTTTTCTCTTGGTTTTTGGTCCCGGTTTTCTGGTGTTTTTTTGTGTTTGGGTTGGTTGTTATCCGTTTGTTGTTGGGGTGTTTTTTACTTTTAGTCGCTGTTGTTTTTTGTCGGTTGTGGGGTCTGTTTTTTTGTTATGTCTTTGCATTTGTATTATGCAGGTAACGGCATATCCAAGAAAAGGTACAAAATCGAAGCCAAAGCGACCAAAACGACAGGAGAACTGACAAGACCGTGAGAATGTCAAAAAGACAAAGTCAAACGTCAACAAAATTCAAAAGTCAAAGTCAACCCCGGGATAAGTGGCATTGGGAAAAGCATCTCGAAAAACCGAACCCGAAAACCTAAATCTGCCCCAAAACTCCCCCTCCCGGCTTCGCCCACAGTACCCACCTACGTGAACCTGGCGCCAGCCCCATTTAAGTTGCCAATGCCTTAAGCATTTTTAAAAGGCCAGCCTCTTTTTATGCCACACCCGACCCAAACAAGCAGGCCCCACACAACACCTTTATAACACACGCTCACCGTTAACCACAACCCTCAAACTTTCCTGTTAGTCCTTTAAGGACATAACGGTGCAAAACCAATTATCATACTCAAGGTCCATGTTGCAAGGTGTAAGGACTTTGATTGTCAATACTCTTTGTATCTCAGGGGCCAAACTTTGGACGTTCCCACATACGCCGCAAATGATGAGAGCGCCAGGAACAAACTAGTACATCTTTTTCAGTTGCCCTATCTCCACTACCCGCCAAATAACAAACCAACATCATCCCCTTTTCTTCTCCCCTATGTCAACCAACACCTTTGCCAGCTTAAGTAGTGTAATTTTTAATATTACAACTTTTTATGAATTAATGAAAATTTCAGTTTTTAGTTTTAAAATATGTTTTTAAGAATTCGTGTTCTTTAGTTATCAAAAGACTTTCATAAACCATCATAAGATCTTATTTGAGCTTTTATACCATCTGTTTTTAAAGAGTTTTAAAAATTATTAAGTATTAAGAAGAAAAACCAAAAAAATCACATTCTGAAATACCTCAGCTTCTTTGGATGATAAGCTAGCAAGGGAAGAGCTTATAGACCTCACTAGCTTGTCTTTTTGACAAGCTAGAGCTTGTAGATTGCTTTTTATACCGTATTTTGAGCAAGGGTATTTGTAAGTTTTCATTTTAATTTTTTAGCTTATTTACTATTTAACTGGTTATTCTTGCATATTTTCTATTTTTATTTGCTTATTTAGGCTTTCCTATGTTAGTTTTATGCTTATTGTCTTTGTTCAATGCTTATATGTCTTTTATTTAAGTTTTTATGCAAACATGTCTTTATTGGGTTATAATTGGCTTAGTTGATAATTTGCTTATTGTTAGTGCTTAAAATTTTTTATTGGAATATTGTTAGAGAGTATGCTCTCCACCAATATTGCCTAGCTCCCATGCTTATCTCGTCATCTATAACAACCTTTGCCCTTATACTTCTGACAAAAAAACCAGCTTTTAAAAAGAGACTCCTGAAAACTTAACTCGGCGCCACCTTGTTGGGGACGTAGACAAAATGGGTGAAAATGGTGTCAAAACATGCTTGTGCTTTTTGAGGTCACTTTTGATTAGCTTAAATTAGTCCAAAATCTCATCAGTTAGTTTTAGTTTTTAAGTAAGTAAATCTCATTTTTAAGGTTTTTTAGTTTGTTGTTTGAAACTGTTAGCTTTAAGCTTATTTTATCTGCTTATTTGATTAGGAATTTGAATCTTGTTGTTTTGTGATGTTTTTGAGTTTGTGCAAGTATCAAAAACAGGTTAGAAACAAAGCTCTATAGCCTGTATTGTCATTTTTATGTTTTTGCCAAAACTGTCAAAAGTGCTAAGTGTTTAAAAAATTTGAGAAATTGCTTTCTCAAATGCTTGTTGTGGCTTATTGTGAATTTTAAAATGCTTTTTGAATGTTGATTCTTGTTCTTTGAGGTCTAAATTTAATCTGTTTGTAGGTTATATAGTCATAAGGATCTGTTTGTTTGCTTATTTCTAAGCTCAAAAATGGTGATTTGTTAAGATTGCAAAAGTGTTGAATCTGTGTGGGATGCCTTTTTCATGAAGCTTTTTAAGTGCTTATCTGAATTTCAAACTGCTTTTTTATTATTGCTTATTGTAGCTCTTTGGCCAATCTTTTTAGTGGTATAAGCCACTAACCCATAAGAATCCTTTTGCTAGCTTATTTTTAAGCTAGAAAAGTCCCTCTTGGCCTTTTTGCTTATCAGTTTTGGCCAAAAAACTATTTGCTTATTTAAGCTTAATAGGTTATTGCATTTGCTTATTCGAATTTTAATTTAGCTTATTAAGTTTGTTTAAGCCCAATTTAGCTTATTTCTTTCAGTTTAGAGCTTATTTAAGCTTATTTGCCTTATAGCTTAAAATCTTTACGTTTTATAGTTTTTTGAGTAAACTGCCATTCTAGCTTATTGTGGTTGCTTATTTTTGTTCAAAATTGCTTTTTAGAATTGTCTTAGCTTATTTTGAATTTTTTTTTGCTTTTTAGTGCTTAAATTTGCTTAATAGTTAGCATTTTAGGCTTAGTATAGTTTAAGCTTATTCTGTCTCCTTTCTTAGCTTATTTGTGGTATATAAAAAAGTGTTTTTGTAAAAGTTGCTTATTTTTAAGCCCTTTAAAAGTTGTAAAAAAATGGCAAAAACAAAAACATTTGGGATTAGGGGAAGCCCCAGGTGAGCAAGGCTCGAACCTAGGACCTCCACCCTATTCACCAAACGTTTTTTCCATACACTCCCTCTACCACTTGCCCTTTGGTCTTTTTCGGTTTTACTTTGCAAAATCAAATACTTATACACATTTTCACTCCTTTTTGTTATAAGCTATTCGAAGCTTATTGCTGGCTTTTTAGGGCTTATTCGATAAGCTGGCTTAACCATCTTATTTTTCCTAGGACCCTTACAACTTTTAGGACTTTTGTGCAATTTTTCAGATTTTTCCATCTTTATTTGTTACTTTTTATTATTTTTCGAAGTCTAAAATTTTTGAAAATCATTTAAAAATTGTCTAATTAATCAGAAAATTACAAAAAATAGTTTTTAGATTTAGATTAAATATTTTAAGGTTTACAAAGTATAAAATCTTTTTCATCATTTTTAGATTTTTAATTTCAATTTTAGCTTTTTAAATTAATTATAGGAAATAGTTTTTAATTATAAAAAGTAGTAAAAAGTGTTTTTATGAGTTTTTATGATTATTTAAGACCTTTTCGTAGAGTAGAAAACATCATTTTTTGAAATTTTTTAGAATTAATGTGTCATTGTCCTAGAATATATAAATAGATTAAATAGGTTTTAATTCATAAAAAATTATTAAAAAGCCAAAAAAATATAAATCTTTTTTAGAAAATTTTCTTTTGTCATTTGAAAGGTTTAGAAACTAAGTTTGAATTTTAGGGTTAATATTTGCCTTCGCTAGTTTTTAGTTGCATTTTTAGGATTCCCGCTTTACGTTTTTAGTTTAAAATAGTTTTCCCTTAATTGTTTTTAAGTGTTTGCCTTAATTTTCCCATAGTTTTAGATAACCAATCAAAAATCTTGTTCCATTCAAGCATCGATTCTCAAAACGACTCTCGACTTTCAATTGCATTCCTCGTTAGGGATAACGACCTAGGAATCATACTTTCGGTTTACTACAATTGAGATTTTTTTTATTCTTATCCTCTTATTTATATATTTATAAGTATATTTTATATTTATATATATATATATATATATATATATATATATAATCTTTATATATATTATATATATATATTTATATACATTAAGGGTATAATCAATTCCAATCAATCAACCATATTAAGGGTAAGGTAGTATGAAGACTGTTACCGATGGTATCCTTTCTACACACTCGCGTTTCCCTAGATGTCTATGATAATTTAATATCTTATGGCTATTTTTCTAAAGCCTAACACGCACATTCATCACAAGAAGCAACATTAAAAGGATCTACAATCTAAGTTTCATGCAATCATAAGTAAATACTAATAGATCTAGCCTAGCATGTTATAAGAAGGTAAAGAACACAAATCAATCAAAAAATACATAAACATATTGAAAGATTAAAGGGATAAATGAACTTTACTTGATTAAAATATGGATTAAAGATTGTTACAATAGGGTTTTGAGGCCCTAAAGAAGGCCTAAAAATCTTCCAAACTCGAATATAAAAGTTATGGTTCGTCTCCCAAAAGTTACACACTTAAAACCCTAAAATCGGTTTCGCATATATAAGAAAAGCGGCGTAAAGGTGTCGTGTTAAAGTCGTGACGCCGTCGCCACGTCGAATCTTCAAGAGCCACTTTAAGTTAGCTACGTCTTGACGCCGTCGCCAAATCCATGACGCTGTCACTTTGAAAATCCTGACACCATTGCTTGAAGTCTGCGACGCCGTCTCCATGCTCTGTTTGCGTAATTCTTCAAGATAAATGGTGTAGAGTTATAGTCTTGTTTGTTTCTTCTCCAAACGAGCCTAAGTCACGTGTATTTCCTCCAAATGCCATCCAAGTGCTAAAAACATGAAAACAAACGATTAAGCACATAATCTGGGCATATTTGCATGATTTAGGGGGTTAAATAAGCCTGAAAAAGTGTATAAAATGACACCTCATCAAGATGAAAGGACGTTAATTATGGATGAGTCTCATGCAATGAGGTACTCTATTCATCCAGGAGCATATAAGATGTACCATGACTTGATAGATATGTACTGGTGACCTAGTATGAAGAAGGATATAACTACGTATGTTAGTAAGTGTTTGACATGTTCAAAGATGAATATTGAACATTAGAAACCTTTAGGTTTGTTACAACATCCAGGGATACCCGAAAGGAAGTAGGATAGAATAACCATGGATTTTATTACGAAGTCGCCAATATCTAGTAGTGGGTATGATACAATTTGGGTAATAGTCGATAGACTGACTAAGTCAGCCTATTTTCTGGTTATACGTGAAGATTATAAGATGGATAAGCTGGCAAGACTTTATATCAATGAGGTAGTAGCGAAGCATGGAGTGCCTGTGTCGATCATCTCTAGTCGTGATGGACGATTTACTTTGATCCCTACATGAAAGTTTTGCAAGTCTTTTATACTAAAAAATCATCTATCCCGCCTCCAATTATCATACCTCTATCTTTAATACCTAAACCTCAAGAATTCTTTCTTTCGAAAGAATTTTTGTCGCCTAAGAAACAAGGCCGATCATCTTCTTCTACTTCTTCCCTACCTCATGTATTTGAGATTGGCAAAAGTTCTCGAAAGACAAGTATAGAGCGTCATGAGGAACAAATCGAAGAAATTATGAATTACTTAGGAGAACTCTCTCTCGACCGTATTGTGCATATAGAAGATAAAGTCGAAGGTCTCGGAAAAGGACGAGTAATCATCCAACAAGATTTTGATATTTTGGAAGCTGAACTTCAACAAGCTCGTGCCCAAATTACCAAACTCCAGAGGAAACAATAGGTATGCCGAAGACCTCCCATTATGCAAGAGATGCAATCTCCATCACACCGGACCTTGTACTGGTAAGTGTAATATTTGCAACAAGGTGGGCCATTTGACCAAGAACTGCCGAAACAAGAAGCCAGCCACTGGAAGTAATCAACTACCAGTGATAGTTATTTGTCATGCCTGTAGAGAAAAAGGGCATTATACAAATCAGTGCCGAAAGACCAACATCAATGCCCAGGGAAGAGCCTACATGCTAAGAGATAAGAATGCTCATCAAGACCCGAACGTGGTTACGGGTACGTTTCTTCTAAATCAGCATTTAGCCAAAGTATTGTTTGACTCTGGAGCTGATAGAAGCTTTATATCCATATCTCTTGCCTCTATGCTAAATATTCTGTCTATTACAATAGATACCTTTTATGATATCGAAATGGCTGACGGAAACTTAGTAAGCACAAACACCGTTATCAAAGGCTGCACTTTAACTTTGTTAAATCAACCTTTTGAAATCGATCTCATGCCAATTAAACTCGGTAGTTTCGACGTTGTCATTGGTATGGACTGGTTGTCCAAGTATCATGCCAAAATTCTCTGTGACGAGAAAGTCGTTCACATTCCTATCAACGGTGAAACTCTAATCATTCGAGGTGATCAAAGTAAAACTCGACTAAATCTCATATCCTGTATAAAAACCGAAAGGTATATATCCTGAGGTTGTCAAGTTTTCATGATCCAAGTAATGGAAAAGAAATCAGACGAGAAAAGACTAGAAGATATCCCCGTAGTCAAAGAATTTTCAGATGTTTTTCCTGAAGATCTACCTGGCCTTCCTCCCGTTCGCCAAGTAGAGTTCCAAATCGACTTAATCCCCGGAGCAGCGCCTGTAGCTCGAACACCTTATAGATTGGCTCCTTCAGAAATGCAGGAGTTATCTAACCAGCTTCAAGAACTAGCAGACCGAGGTTTTATTCGACCAAGTACATCGCCTTGGGGAGCTCCTATCTTATTTGTTAAAAAGAAAGACGGATCTTTTAGAATGTGCATCGATTACCGAGAGTTGAATAAACTTACCATAAAGAATCGTTACCCATTACCCAGGATCGATGACTTATTCGATCAACTTCAAGGTTCAAGCGTTTACTCAAAAATCGACTTAAGGATCAGGCTATAACAACTAAGGTAAGGGACGAAGCTTTATTCCTAAGACTGCTTTCAGAACAAGATACGAACATTATGAATTTCAGGTCATGCCATTTGGTTTAACTAACGCACCTGCTGTATTCATGGATCTCATGAATCGTGTGTGTAAACCATATTTGGATAAATTTGTAATAGTATTTATCGATGATATTCTTATCTACTCTCGTAACAAAGAAGAACACGCAAATCATCTGAGAATAATCTTGGAATTACTCCGAAAAGAGAAATTGTATGCCAAGTTCTCTAAATGTGATTTCTGGATTCGTATCGTGCAATTTCTTAGACATCTCATTGATAGTCAAGGACTTCATGTTGACCCTGCCAAGATTGAAGCTGTTAAGAACTGGACATCTCCACTTACACCCACAGTTGTGGCGTTAATTCTTTGGACTGCCAGCTATTACCGAAGATTATCGAATGTTTTTCAATATTGCAAGCCTTTGACTAATTAACTCAGAAAAACAGATTATATCTGGGCGAAGAACAGAATCGCATTCAAATCTTAAACCAAAAACTCTATGAAGCACCAATCTTAGCATTACCAGAAGGAAACGATGACTTTGTCATTTATTGTGATGCATCTCTTCAAGGTTTAGGAGCTGTATTAATGCAAAGAGAAAAAGTCATTGCATATGCATCTCGACAACTCAAACCTCACGAAGAAAACTATACCACTCATGATCTTGAATTAGGAGCAGTGGTATTCGCTCTTAAAATCTGGAGACACTATCTATACGGTACAAAGTGTACAGTTTTCACTGATCACAAAAGCCTTCAACACATTCTTCGTCAAAAAGAATTGAATATGAGGCAACGCCGATGGTTAGAATTACTCGCAGATTATGATTGTGAGATTTGCTATCATCCTGGAAAGGCAAATGTTGTGGCAGATGCCTTAAGCCGGAAGAAACAAATCAAACCACTCCGAGTTAGAGCATTGATCATAACCGTTCATCCAAAATTACCATCACAAATTCTCGAAGCTCAAAATAAAGCCCTCATAGAAGAAAATGTCAAGAACGAAAACCTACGAGGAATGGACAAATCATTTGAAATACGTCCTGATGGAACTCGTTGTATCAAAAATCGAAGCTGGTTACCACTTTTTGGCGGTTTAAGAGACTTGATCATGCATGAGTCTCATAAATCAAAATATTCTATTCACCCGGGTTCTGATAAAATGTACCACGATCTAAAGAAACTCTATTGGTGGCCTAACATGAAGGCAAACATCGCGGAATATGTTGGCAAATGTTTGACATGTTCTAGAGTTAAAGCAGAATGTCAAAAGCCATCCGGCTTACTGGTACAACCGGAAATTCCTATGTGGAAATGGGAAAGAATAACAATGGATTTCATCACAAAGTTACCCAAAACCTCAAACGGACATGACACCATTTGGGTCATTGTCGATCGCCTTACCAAATCCGCACATTTCATACCCACTCGAGCGACTGATAGTATGGAAACTCTTACAAGGTTATACATCAAAGAAATAGTCTCTCGACATGGCGTGCCAATATCCATCATCTCGGATCGTGACAGTCATTTCACATCCAGATTCTGGCAATCATTGCAAAATGCTTTGGGTACTCAATTAGACATGAGTACAGCATATCATCCTGAAACCGATGGACAAAGTGAAAGAACCATCCAAACACTCGAAGACATGCTGCGAGCTTGTGTTATAGATTTCGAGAAAGGATGGGATAAACACTTACCATTGATAGAATTTTCCTACAATAACAGTTATCATGCAGTATCAAGCTAGCACCATTTAGAGCACTTTATGGTTCGAAAGTGCGATCACCTATTTGTTGGGCCGAGTTGGAGAGTTCAACTCACGGGTACCAGAAATATTTCATGAAACCACTAAATATGATCATGCAATTAGTAACGCTTGCAAGCTGCAAGAGATCGGCAAAGAAGTTACGCCAATGTAAGGCGAAAGCCTTTAGAATTTCAAGTTGGCAATCGCGTTATGTTAAAAGTATCACCTCGTAAAGGTATCTTTAGATTCGGAAAACAAGGAAAGCTTAATCCCCGATACATTGGACCATTCAAAATCCTTGAACGGATTGGCCCAGTGGCATACAAACTAGAGCTTCCTGAAGAGCTTAGTAATGTCCACAATACTTTCCACGTTTCTAATCTCAAGAAATGCTTATCCGATGAATCTCTCATCATTCCAATGAAAGAACTTTAACTCGACGACAAACTCAACTTTGTAGAAGAACCAGTGGAAATTATGGATCGTTAAATCAAGCAACTAAAACGAAGCCGCATTCCTATAATCAAAGTGCGATGGAACTCTAAAAGCGACTAATTTACATGGGAACTTGCGAAGATGAAATTCGTGGCAAATATCCTCATCTATTTTCAAAAATTACTTCATCATCCAATTAAATCTCGGGACGAGATTTCTATAAGGATGGGGGACTATAACAACCCGCAAATTTTCATCAATGTAAATATCCATCTATTAAGTTAGATGCATGTATATTCTATTATTATATATGAAACCTTTTTCAGGGAATTTTTTTGCTTTATTACATTACTTACCTTACCAATATCTCAATATGCAACGCAACTTGCATAACTAAAGTTAACGAGCTCACGCAACCTACCTATGGCAATCCTATCTTCATATATGTCAACCAAACATCATAACATGTCAAGTTAATATCTTAATATCATTTTTACAAAGTATATTACTCATATAATATACCATTTACAACGTTATATCTCGACAGGCCTTAAACTGTTATCGTATACCTCTAAAACCCTAATTTCATGTAAAGTTAACATCTAAAGTGAATGTACAAGCTACTAAAGCATATGTACAAGTAATATAACATCTCAATTGAAATATAAACTCCCTCCAAGTCAAGGTACAAGTCCTTAAAAGCACAATGTACAAGTCATTAAGCATGACATCCAAAATAGCCGTTTTACCATCGTTTTCATTCTAGTTTCTTTACCACCACTTTTGTACAAGCTACTACACTTAATATATGATATTTAAACCCTAATTACTCTACTCCTAAGCTCTCATACATATTTTAAAAACCTTAAAACCTAAAACGAAACCCTAAACCCTAATTTGACTTTAAACCTAAAATCAAGCCCTAAAACTTAAAACTAAGCCCTAAACACTAATCCTAAACACCAAGTCATAATCCTAACACTAATCCTAAACCTAAATCTATCCTAAACCCTAGCCCTAACATGAATTAAAACCCTAAACGGGCCCTAATCATACCCGATACACCTTTTCCCTCCATTTTACCCATTTTAAATCCCAACCAAGCAACCAAGCTCCTCTATGACTAAGAAACTTTAAATATAAGCAGATTACAAGAACCTTAAATCCATTTCTTGGTCACCAAGTTGGCCACATCCTTTCCTTGTTGCCCTTTTTCTAGCCGAACACACAAACACCCTAAAAACCTTCCACCTTGCTTAAACTACTATCCTAGACCTTTCTAAGCTCACTACAACTCATCCGTAACGCATCCCTTATTCCTGCATTCTTAACCTTTCTCCATAAAAAAAACTTGGGCATAAAGCCTCCTTGAGCTCTATATAAGCCGAACTCCACACCATCATTCAAATAATCCCCCACAACTTCTCTCTTACCTACAAATGGAGTTCTAATATTTACATAGCAGAAATAGAAGATCAATAGAAGTCCCAGGACCATAGTAGCATAGAACACCAAGAAAGAGCACGGAGTTTGTTATTCTAGGCGTACGAAGCAAGTTCCGATTCTCGTCCCAGTTTCCTAAAGCTATAAGCTCAAAACCAGGTTCCATAAACTCACATTCTATTTTCTATACCCTGATAATGTTCATATGATCATGCTTAAACTATTGTTAAAAGCTTTGAACTCAAAAACATATGTGTTTTACCTTTTTGATCCAAACCGAGCTCATGAAACCCTAATTTCATGTTTTTCTTAATCTATAAGCTATAACTTGTTTCTATTGTTATAATCTATCTAATAGCTGATTAAAATTATAATATGTACTTTACTTAAGTCTTGTAAATATTTATACTTAAAACCCGCGCGTTTTTCATTTTAAAACCCTAATTCGACCCGTTTTGATTTCTAGCTTAACGAATCGTTATTTTGAACTTTTGTTATGTTAAACCTTTATATTTTAGCTTATATTAATAAGCTATAACCTGTAAATTACTTTTTATATTGAAAAATATCATAATTATGGATTTTGGACTAAAAACGATACATTTTTTCTGGGCAAAAGGATTATATATATAACTTTCTGAAAACTTATAACTAAAAGGATGAAAATGTCATTTATCAAGTTATACTATTGGGGTTCTATTATGTCACTTTCAAAATACAAGGTTTCTTTTTAATCTTTTAAACTTGAAGGACCAAATTGTAAAAGTGAAAATCCGAGGGTATATTTTGCATTTTTTCATTTTAAGGGTCTAAAATGTTAACATTTTGAAAAATGTGTAAAAATGTGTTCAAAACCTTATAAGACATAACTTTAATTAACGCTTGACGTGCTTATCATTTCCAGTTATTGAGCAAAACGCTTAAAACCGATTATGTTATAACTATTATATAATTCATCATCGATGTGCTTTTAAAAATCCTGTCCCGAATCTATATCGTATCACAATACTAGGGAGCTTCATATTAAGGGGTTTCATCTTGGTATTACGTTATGACTGAGTTGTTGGGTTTACGATTTAAAGTGCCCTAGCTCCTCAAACGTTTACTGAATGACCTCTGAATTATGATGGCCCGAACGGTGATACAATACTCCATAATAATTCAATCAAAGATATACATTATACTTTATAAAGTTTTGAAACATAACAATCAAACTAAGACTTGACATATTACCCCAGGTTGCGTGTGACGAAGCCGTTACTTTCATTTCATATACCTTTGCTATCAATCAAATTTCCCTATACTGTTAAGGTGAGTTCATAGCCTCGCATTTCAATCTTTCAAATGTTTTATAAACCCGCGAGGGGGATACATGCTATAAACCATGAATGCAATTATTTTCTGTATGTTGTCCTGATTTATTATTGCCTAAGTAACTATTTTGCCTTTAGTATCCCAATATCTGAAACGGTTAATTACTCTACGGAGTGAGCGCGAATGTTGTGAATAGATCTATTTGGGTTGGACTCCCCGTTGGTGTACCCAGTGATATCGGTAACCAATTGCACATCATTAGAATATAACTGCGGGTGTTTTGGCAAAGGCACCCGTTGGGGCTATAACGTGTGATTATTATATATCCCAAGGTTTTGGATTCATGAGCTAATGGCAATAATAATTGTTTTACAAATAATGGGTGTATAACAACGTAACCCAATATCGAATTTGCATTCAAACTATTTAACTTAAACCTATGAATTTCACTCAACCTTTGTGTTGACTTTTTAGCATGTTTATCTCAGGTAATTAAAGGCAACTTATGGCACGAAGTGGCGAGGGACTTGAGGATGGAAAGGCTGTTCTATCATTTAAACTTTGTGTTTTAGATTTTGGAACCTCTCTTTTGTAAAAACTCTGATGAAATAATGAATGATAACTGAGTTTTCAAAAACAACTCTTTTTGATTCGTTTTCTATAATTATGACTATTGTACCTTGAAGTAATACCCCAGATCAGCTTCCGCTGCAATATTGTATAAATGGGGGTGTTACAGATAACGTCCAGACACATCCATAAGCCGTATCCAGAGGGGTTCGATACGCCGTATGAAGTGTCTGGGTTAGCACGACTCGTACCATACAATTTGATAAATGCGGACAACAATTTAAAAATGACCAGGTTGTCTCCCGAGAAGCACTTTTGTTTTAGTCAGTCGTTAAGTTTGACTTTTTCTTTTTCCTTCTGGAATTATCAAGACTCCTTGCGATAAAATGGGGCCTGAGTCTTTTGTAAATTAATAAACTTGTGCCGCTGAACTTACTGCCAGTCTTGATTCTATCACACACAAATAACCCAAAATCATATCGTAATATATATCAGTAGTCAAAGTTCTATAAATCAATATACAATACAAGTCTACAAAAGATAATAATAATTAAGAGAGTAAAGGGGAAAGATCAAGGGTCGGGCTGGTAATTAGTATGAGGAGCTATGGAGGTGTTGGCATCGCCTGTCCTGGGTCTGACACGCCTCTGGTAGGACACCCGTGAGCTACCGAAAAGGGTGCTATCAAATGCCTGATAAGTACGGCCACTGGCATCCATGATCTGTGTCACAGCTGATCATCCAGGTGGATACTCTAGTCTGCTCGGTAATAGAGCTCTTAACAACTCCTCGCAAGCCTATAACACTCTGCTGCAACTTGCGCATCTCCTCCTCTAGCCTCTCGATCCTCTGTGTCATAGTCCGGTGTTGAGGAGCGGGTGGCGGCGGCTGAGGTGCCTGTATGGGTGCTCGAACAGCCTGAGCACCCTCATCGACTACAGGAGCATCCTCAGGAGCTCCAGGAGCACCAGCCTGCTGCCTCTCTAGTCCCAGGGCTAACCAAGCCCATGTATTGCCAACCCTCAAATAGATGTTCAGCCTCCCAAACTCATGCAAATCGATCAACGAGAGCTCACTGGCAACCAGCGACAAACCCCTCAATCCCTGATCACTAACCAGTCCAAAATGAGCTGTAAGACACCCAATGAAGTAACCCTCAGACAGCCTAGCTCCACTCTTCCTCCCCTCAGCATGCCTAAATAGGTACTGTGCTAATAGATATAGGACGTTAGCAGTCCCCCGATCCATGCTGCGAAGATAGAAGAGATCAACACCGGTTACCTTCTCAGGTTCTTGCCCCCTGCCAGAAATATTGCAGGCTATCATCTTGTGGTAAATTGTGTTATGATTCATTTCGAGAATAGGAATAACACGTTGAGTGATGAGATTGAGATAATCCAAAATGAATCCAATGATATCCAAGAGAATTTTTTAAAATGAATAAAAATTCTTGAAAATGATTTCAAAGGTGTGAAGCTCAAAGTATTGATTTTGAATTGAAATTGCAACACCAAAAAGAGAAAATGAATTGTGAAAAATCTTTGTGAAAACTCTTGGATGTCAAAATTGGAAAAATTAAAGAGTGAGAACGTGTCTTTGGAATTTCAAGTTCAATCTTTGGTTAGGAAATGTAAAACTTAAATACTAAAATCTTTATGATTCCATCAAAAAAACATGAACTCAGACTCAAAAAGAAATAAGTGAATTGATTGAGAATGTTAATCAAAAGATGTATGCATATGAAGATGTTCGATCACAGAATCAAGATCTTTTGATAACCATTTCTGAGTTGAAAGAGAAGTTATAAACTGCTAAAAAGGGCAAGTCTGTAAATACTAAGTTTGACAAACCTTTAGTTTTAGACAAACCTATTTTTGTTACATTGTTTAATAAAATTTCAGTTCAAAAGAAATGGTTTGTTCCTACGACTGAGGAGAAACAAGTTTTGACAAAACCAGTCACTTCATAGACTTTACCAAACAAAAAGAAAGATGCCTTTGGTAACAAAAATGTCATAGAACCTGGAATGTACAAGCTGAAAACAAAAAATAATCAAGAAACACATGCACAAGCTAATGAGAGTGTTTCTACTTCCACAGGACTAAGAGATGTCATTAGTATTAGAAGACCATCGAGTAAAAGCTCATCTTAGAAGAATAGTGTCTTGTCTCACACTAAGATACATCTATAAAATGTAGAAGTTCATGTTAGAAAAATAAAAAGACAAATGTTACATCTTATGTCAATGTTCTTAAGACTAAAGATCATGTAGCATATGTTAATGCTGAAAACGCTCTTAAAGCGAATGTGAATGTAATTTATGTTTCCTGTGTAAAATGTGTGCTTACTACTTGCCATGCTAAGTGTGTTGCTAAGTATAAGTTGTCTACAAAATCTAAAGTTAGAAGAGCCTTATTCACTTCTCCTATGGCTGCGAAATCTAAGTTTTTAGATACTACCCCTGTAGTTGCGAAAGCTAGGTTTGCTATAGTTACGCATTTAATTGTGAAAGATAAGGTCTCCAGTGCTTCACTGTCAACTTTAATCTCTAAGCAAGTTAGAACACTTAGCGATTACATGTAAACTAAAGCAAAAACAAGTAGGAAGTGGCATAAATGGTTTGAGAAACAACCAAATTTTAGTTGGTCACCTAAGAGCGAAACTAAAAAAATGAGACCGAGTGTAACAAAGAGTAGAGATAATGACGTGCCTCACTCTAGAACACCAGTTCCCGTTAAAAAATAGGTAGCCAAATTGTCTACTCTTCCATCCTTGTTTTCTCCATGTACTACAGGTGATTTAAATTTGTATGTGGATCGTCGATAGCGGATGTTCGAAGCATATGACAAGGAACCTCAAACTGCTTAAAAACTTCGTTAGGAAGTTCATGGGTATTGTTTGCTTTGGTAATGATCATTTTGTGGCGATTACGGGATATTAAGATTATGTGCATGACAACGTTACTATATGTCATGTATACTACGTTGAAGGCCTTGGACACAATCTTTTCTCTGTTGGTCAATTTTGTGATGGTGACTTAGAAGTTGATTTTTGTTCAAAAACTTGTTATGTTCGAAATCTAGAAGGAGAAGATCTTTTGTTAGGAGTTCGTGTTTCAAATTTATACACAATCTCCATTTCAAATATGGCAGCTTCTTCTCCCGTGTGTTTAATGTCCAAATCCACGTCAATGAAATCATGGTTATGCCATCGATGTTTGTCACACTTAAACTTCGGTACCATTAACCAACTCACCAAACAAGACTTAGTTGATGGACTTCCAAAGTTTAAACACGACAAAGATCATTTATGTTCCACCTGTGAGCAAGGAAAAAGAAAATGAGCCATCCTCAAACCAAAATTGGTTCCAAGTACTAATTTAAAATTAGAATTAATACACATGGATCTTTGTGGACCAATAAGGGTGGAAATCATTAACGGCAAGAAGTATATATTGGTGATTGTTGATGATTACTCCCGTTACACATGGTTTATTTTCTTTGGACAAAGGATGAGGCTCCAGAAATGATTATCAAGTTCATAATTCATATTTAAGTAAATCCACGTGCTAAAATTTGATTCATTAAAACTGATAATGGTACATAATTCAATAACAATAAGCTAAAGTCTCATTAAGAAAAGCTTGGCATCGCGCATCAAACACCAATCTCAAGAACTCCTCAACAAAACGGTGTCGTTGAAAGAAGTAATAGAACTCTTGTTGAGGCTGCGAGAACAATGCTGATCTTTTCAAAAGCACCAGAATACTTATGGGCTGAAGCTGTTGCAACTACTTGTTTCAAATAGAATCGTTCATTAGTGCACACTCGTTAAAACAAAACTCCATATGAGCTCATCAAGAACAGAAAACCCAAGGTTTAGTACTTTCATGTGTTTGGATTGTTATGCTATCTAACTAATGATCATGATGATCTTGGTAAGCTGAAGCAAAATGTGGACATCGGGATCTTTATCGGATATTATGAATCTTTAAGAGGGTATCGAATCTACAACCGCAAAACATGAAAAATCATGAAAACCATACATGTCAAGTTTGATGAGTTAACAACAATGGCTTCTGAACAAAACTGTTTAGAACACAATACCAACTTCTTTAATTTTGAAGATTCGTCAACTGAATCAAATCAAACACCGTCGAAAGAAGATTTGGATGATTTGTTTGGTCCACTTTATGAGGAATACCATGAGACGAGACAACCAGAAGTGTCCACTAATTCTGCTTCACCTACTACTCTCAATAATAAAGACATACCTTCAACGTCAACAACCATTATTGATGACAATGACGCTCCTCAAATAGTATCTACTTCTGAAGAACCAACATCTCCAATCTCAAATGATCTAGCTGATGAATCAATCCAAGAAGATAATGTAGAACTTGACAAAAAACTTTCATTAATCCATTTTATTCTCCTATGACTGAAGAAGCTGAGTCATCTTCATCAAATCAGGATCCGTTAAATATGCATGAGTTTTATCAACTACAACGATCAACTGACAAATGGAAAAAAGCTCATCCTCTCGAGCAAGTGATTGGTGACCCTACCAAACCAGTTATGACAAGGAGTAGACCCAATACGGATGCTGAAATCTACATGTACGCGCTTACTGTGAGTACTACTGAACCTAAAAATATCAAAGAAGCGATGCAAGATCATAGTTGGATTGAGTCGATGCAAGATGAGCTATATCAGTTTGAAAGATTAAAAGTTTGGGAATTAGTCGAAAGACCTACTAGAAGGAATATTATTGGGGTTAAATGGCTTTGGAAAAATAAGACTGATGCAGAGAATACGATTATTCGCAACAAGTCTCGACTCGTCGCCAAAGGGTACCGTCAAGAAGAAGGAACTGATTCGAGGAATCGTTTGCTCTACTAGCAAGACTTAAAGTTGTCAGAATATTCATAGCTTATGCGGCTCATAAGAACTTCACAATCTATCAGATGGATGTCAAAACCGCATTTCTTAATGGTCCTCTAAAGGAAGAAGTTTATGTGAGTCGGCCATATGGTTTTGTAGATCCTGACTTTCCAGATCATGTCTATCGTCTTTGGAAAGCTCTTTATGGTCTCAAACAAGCTCCAAGATCATGGTATGACAAGCTGTCCTCCTTCTTGATTTCAAATCACTTTACCAAAGGTATTGTTGACCCGACATTGTTTACAAGAAGACACGGGGATGACATTTTACTTGTACAAGTATATGTCGATGACATCATTTTTGGCTCAACAAATCTAGTTTTTTCAAATAGATTTGCAATACTAATGAAAAACAATTTTGAGATGTCAACAGTGGGTGAAATGAAGTTCTTTCTTTGACTTCAGGTTCATCAATCACCCTGTGGAATCTTTATAAGTCAGTCACAATAAACTTTAGAGATTTTGAAAAAACATGGTATAGATGGATGTGACTCGATTAGCACTCCAAATGGCTACTGACAAACTAGATGATGATTTACAAGGCACTCCAACCTATCAAATGAAATATCATAGCATGAGCGGGGGTCTTATGTATCTCACTACTAGTAGGCTAATATCTTTTGCCACCTTTGTTTGTGCATGTTATCAAGCACGACCCACGGTCAAACACCTCAAAAAGGTTAAGTAGATCTTTCGATACCTTAAATAGACTTACAACATGGGTCTGTCGTATCTGAAGGATTCCGGATTTGAACTAATATCGTATTCAGACACAAACCATGCAGGGTGCCATGACGATTGTAAAATCACATCAGGGGCTTTGAACTAATACACCCGATTTGTCGTATGTTGTTCAGCAGGTGTGCCTTTATATGCATGACCCTCGAGAGCCACATTTTTTTTGCCTATAAGTGTATTCTTCACTATGTTCGAGGTACTATTGATTATGGTTTACAGCTACATGTTTCTACTACTGCTTACACAGATGCTAACTGGTGGTTGTCCTGTCACTCGATGCTCCACATCTGGCTACTGTGTTTTTCTTGGAGATAACTTGCTTTCTTGGTTTGTGTAACCCTTGCGGATTTTCTAGTTCATAATGTTCTATTTTAAGTCCTTTGACTTTTAACATTTTTAGTTTCTGTCAGATCGATTTATGTGATTAACGATACTTAGTTTATTATCTATTTGATCGTTAGCGCTATTATTCTCTTTAATTATCTCATTATAGATGATTATATTTATAAATAATCAAATTCTGGGAGGTTGTCCCGCAAACGACTTAAGATATCTAAAAACGCGTTCCGACACGTCCATAAATGGTCCGTAATAAATTTAGAGCAATTTAACTTATTTACCCAAAGTGTAAATATTCAAAGTTCATCTAAAAACATTTTTACATCCATTAAAAATACAAGAAAACTTCGGGTCACATTTTAAATCACGACTTATGATCGTTAAGTAACACGAAAAGAGCCAAAACACACTTAGGATTCCTTAGGATGCCAACGGTTCGAACCCCACCATGGGGAACCACAAGGCTTGATTTTAGCTAATGTGTCTCCCCTTGGTACTATACCTTGTCTCATTTGATTCCGAAATGCACACACATCTCATCATTTTGAAAACACACACTATATTTTTCTCTCTTCCCTTCTTTGTTACGTCTGAACACACACAACACACACACACTTTCTATTTTGGTTTTGATCAAGAAACATGGAAGTCTATGTTCATCCGGGTTAATTCTAATAGGCGTGGTGTCATTAAAACAATGTTTGGGTTGTCGGTTTTGTGTTAATCTCATCTAGAAAACCCACTTTTTGTAAGTCATCTTATTTCACATATTCTTGTACTTTTGAATGCTTTATGATGCATAGATGTTGGTTGTACGGATTGTTTTCTAAAAATCAAAAGCTTAAAGTTTTGAAATGAATAAAAAGGGGTGTTATTTGGTTCGAACGTGGGAAAAAGGGCATAAGGAAAAGACCATTTTTTTTTATTTTAGACGTGATGGTTCGATAACATTTATATACTTAGTAGCTTATTTCTATTTTCGGCTTCAAAATAAGCTTATACGGCTTATTTATGGCCTATTTATTTTCGAATGAAAAAAAGGAAACAAAGGAAAAGCGATTTTGGTTATTACCTATTCTTGTCATATTTTTATAGCTTATTATGATAGCTTATTTTTTAGAACTAGAATAACTTATAGCTTATTGGCTTATTTTAAAAGCTATATAGTAAGTTTTGGGCTTATAAAACCCACGGCCCAATAAGGCCCAATAAGCCACGGCTTATTGTGGACCTTATTGTGGTCCAGCTTATTTTCATGGCTTTTGGTTATAGCTTATTTTGATATTTAATATTTCATTTTGCTCAACGGCTTAATAATAAGCTAAAAATAGCTTATTGAGGGATTAAAAGGCTAGGACCAATAAACTAGGCCCGAACCATGGTTTAGTCTTGGTCCGTGAGCCTTGGCTTCCTTTGTGGATTATTCGTTAGACTTATTTTCTTAAAGGGCTTGACAATTGGCCTAAAACAGATTTTAAAACAATATTTTGGACTACTATTGGGCCTCAAGGCCCAATAAGCTAAAACTAGACATTTCGAAAGATAAAAGCGGACCCTTGGTAACGATTATTGCTAGTATATAAATTTGGATAGTCAAATAGTCATTTAAAGGAAATGCGTCTTGATAAACAACGTGAAACGTGGATTTTGGTCGTTTTGTCAGAATTAATTTATTTAAGGGAAAGTGTTTGAAAAATGAGATTTAAAATCTTTGAAATGTCTTATAAACGAACGGGCCATGCCAAAATTTCATAAAAATATTATACTTAGGATATTTTACTAAAAACATAATTTCTTAGAAATCTAAGAAAAGACGAAATAATAAAATATTATTATTTTAATAAACCGACTAAAATACGAAAATATATTTTATAACTTCTATTAATGATTTAGCGTAACTAAAACGTGTCACTTTTTATAACTAATACAATTAAACTAGGTAACTTAAGACTACCGGATAGATTACCGAAACATATTTATTAATGACTATTATCTAAATCTTGATATTTTTACTCGTCTATTCTCTTAAGCAGTATAAGTGTATACTATCTAACATACATACTTTGATATATCTTCTTCGAGTCTAAATCACCAACCATCACACAACCAATAACATTAAAAGTGACCGTACAACGCACATTTTGACTTCTATGCATCAACCCTAAACGTACATTTAAGAAACATATATCTATATCAGACATTAACTGGATTAGGTCATGTATGGACGCCGTTGCATAAAATTATTTGATCATATCCTCAGCTACTTATCACTTTGTTTAAAGATGAGTTCTTGTAGCCCTACTTTTAAACTCTTTTCTATTGGGGGGATGATACTCAAAACCTATTTCAACTAGTTTTACTACTGTGCAAAACCTTTTAATTATTTTTTGACAATGATATGTGCCTATGATTGCGTGTATGAATGCTATGTGAATTCTATGTGAATTCTATGATAATGCAATGAGATCTATTTATGCGAAGTTCCTTTTCGGACTTCTGCTCTATACTACTAAGCCGACTGTGTAGCTCCAGCTGGTAGGCGATAGGTTTAGAAATCTATAAGCGCGTAGACCACTATTGATATGTTGATTGGGTTTGGATTGCTATGGTATGATGTACTGATATGTTGGAATTCTATTATTACTGCTTGTATTCTGCTTTCATATTGCATAATTTTCCACTACTTAAATTCTAGCACAACAACTCGGTTTACTTCTAAACCTACGAGCTCACCAACGTAATGTTGACCCTTTCGAGTATCATTTTTAGGTATTGTGAATGATCAGTGAGATCAGGATAGCAGACTTTAGTAGACCTAAGGGCATCTTTCATAGATCTTATCTTGATAGACTTGCATTTGGGATCTTTGTTTGAATTTAGCTTTTGGATTATTTTAAGGCATGTATTACCCCTATGTGTGGGAGCTTTGTTGTAATACTTAGACTATGTGTTGTGTTCTTCGATTTATCTTGACACAAGTTTCATACTTGCTATCGGAAGACGTCGTGACACTCTTATGATATGCATTTTAGTTTTCTATATATTGTTATCTTGTGTTATGACGATCAATCCTCCGTCACGCCTCGTGTTTCCGCCATAGTCGGGGTGTGACAGATTGGTATTCGGAGCCAAGGTTATAATGAATTAGGTGGTTTGGCTAAGACTATAACCTAAGAACCTTCATATACCTTGCATGATAGGATCTATGTGTTCGGTGTTCCGCTTATTCTTTCTTTTGAGCGTATCTGTCGTCTATCTTATATCATTTATTTTATATCGTTTATCTTAAATATCGTCTATCGTATATCGTCTATCAAATTAGATAAGTCATTCACTGAACTACGTAAGCAAGACACTGAGTACAACTAAGAAAGGATGCATATATAAATATGGTGGCCAACGTAATTATAGATGCATCACAACCCACGTGGACTTGGCTATCCTGTTCGCTCAAATCGGTGTTGCCACCTTAGGATCATATATATGTGTATTATAGTATATTAGGACCGTGTATATGAGAAATATCCCTCCTACTTAACATTACCTACATCCTCCCTCTCATAGATAATTTTGCCAAGAATGATGACACGAAGTGCAGGCCGACAGACTGTTGCACCACGAGGTGGAGGACGGGTGGACAAACTAGTGATCAAGATGGTCAAAGAGGTGACCGAGGTATCGAGGCAAATGGAGGCATTGACGAAGTCCCTGACTTCTCCACGGTCATCGCTCAGCAATTACAAGACCTACTTCTTACCATCATTACTCAAGTAGGTAACCATGCTAGCAACATCCAGGATGATGTTAGGAGTGTTAACGTAAATAATGGTCAAAATGGTTGTTCATACAAGGATTTTATGGCATGTAACCCAAAGGACTATGATGGAAAGGGTGGTGCGATAGCCTACACTCGCTGGATTGAGAAAATGGAATCAGTCTAGGACATGAGTGCGTGTGGAGTTAACCAAAAGGTCAAGTACATTGCCGGTTCATTTATCAGTAAGGCACTAACATGGTGGAACACCCAGGTCCAGACTAGAGGTCAGGAAGCCGCAGTTGGCATGACCTACGAGGACTTTAAGGTTTTGACAAGTGAAGGAATTATGTCCAAACAATGAGATGCAAAAGCTAGATACTGAGTTTTGGTGTCACGCGACGGTCAAAGCAAACCATGCTGCGTACACTGATCGATTCCATGAGCTTGCTAGGTTAGTCCCTAATTTGGTTACCCCTGAGAATAAGAGGACTGGGAGGTACATCTATGGCCTTGCTCCATAATTCTGTGCGATGGTGGCAGCAACGGAGCCAAAAACAATTCAGAGTGTTATACTAAAAGCTTGAATGATAACCGATGAAACAATTAGGAATGGATCATTGAGGAAGAATACTGAGAAGAGAGGGAATGACGGGGAATTGAGTAGGGATGGAAATGTTAGGGATGATACCAAGAGATCTAGGACTGGGAGGGCATTTGCCACAACCACTAACCTAGTGAGGAGAGAGTACACGGGTACGGAACCTAAGTGTACAAACTGCAGCTTTTACCATAACCCCGAGATGCCTTGTCGTAAGTGTACGAACTTCAATCGCTTAGGGCACTTTGCCAAGGATTGCAGGGCGGGGCCTAGGATGGTGACTCCATTCAATGCTAGAAATACGATCACTGCTTGTGGGGCATGTTTTGAGTGTGGTAGTACTGATTACTACAAAGCAGCATGCCCTCAGTTGAACCGAGCACCAAGGCAAGGAGGAAACCGTCAAAATCAAGTTATGGCTATTGAGGGAGGTCAAGTGATGTGTGTCAAAACACATATCTTTATAACCTCCATAAAACAGTATTAAACGAACTAAAAATACTAAAATATGGACAATTATCTTGCAAATATGTTTGTTTAGTATTTTTATGTCTTGCAAGTAAAAACGATTGAAAACAAAGCAAAAACGAGTATTTACGGGTTCGTTTTGATCAAGAGTGCTTAATATTCAAGATCAAGACAAAGTTTTGAAAAGTTCCCGAGCATGCCATTGGAAAGAGAGGGTAATTTCGAGTCTAACGGTGCCCTCGGATCTCATTGGGCTAGCCCGTAACCCATTTTATGGGTCGCGCCAGCCCAATTCATTACTAGCGCATCAAGAATTTTACCAAAAGCCCAATTTAAGCCCAAGATTTATAATATAGAGTGTTGTGATGACGTCATTGTCACATGAGATGAAATTAAATCATCTCCCTCACGTGACTGTGCACTAACTTGAAATTGGCAAATAGATTGAAGCCACGTGGCGGGATAAATTTTTATCTCAATTCATTTTTTTTAGTGTGTAAAAGAAGGAGAGCAAATTTGATCCAACAGTCGATAGTTAATGCGTACTATGAAAGCAGTTAGAATGTCCATGTGTCGCGAGCTCAGCGGTGGATCAGTATTTTTGCACACCTGCAATCCGAGGCAATGAAATCAAGGTCAATGATTGGCTAATCATTGCTCAATGATTGGGACAAATTTACAAATCTACCCCCTGGGCTTGGCTATAAAAAAACCCGCTCCCTCATAGTTTTTATCATTAGTTTAGCTTATTTTTACACTTTTTTCTCAATAAGTAGCTTATGAGTTTTATAGATTTAGCTTATTTTAGGTGTTAGCTTATTTGTAAAAGCTGTTTCAACAGCTTATTTTGAATATTGTAAGAGCTTAATATTGATTTAATGAAGATGATGTTTTATGTTAAAGTGTTTATCCTCTTTTCTAGTTTCTTATCCGAGTTTATAGTAGAATAAGCTCTACTTTTTTGAGCTTAATATTCAGCTTATTTCTTAGCTTCTTTTCGGTTTAAGAGTTTTTAATTGAATAAGCTTTTCATAAGCTTAAACAATTTACAACCTTAGATCCTAAATAAGTTTCGATCTCAAGCTTTTATAATAAGCTAAGGTTTAGCTTATTTTAGGTTTGTAAGTTTTCAAAAGCTCTTAGTTTAGTTCTGATAAGCTCGTCAATAGCTTATTGGATTTCATACGAGCTTAAATAGTTTACACAAGCTTTCGATTAAAGCTTATTTGGTTGAGATTTAGTGGATAAGCTTTTTAGCTTATTTCATTTTCTATTTTTGTGGCTAGTTGATTCATTAAGTGCTTATTCTAGATTTATTTTCACTTATTGCTCGGTTATTTGGATCTCGTTTGGATTAGATTGTTTAGTGCTTATTTTAGTTTAAAAATTAGTATCGTTTGCTTAATGGATGTTCGTTAGTTTATTTGGTTCGTGTTTAGATATCGTTTTAAAAAACTCAATTTAGTGCTCGTTTGTTTCTTATTTGAGATAAGCTTTTCGGATTTGCTAGTTATATCATTGGCCTATTTAGTTCTAGTTGGCTTATTAAAGTTTTAGGACTAGATTGTGCTTGTTCTTGTTTCTTAGTACTTATACGATCCTCCATTAGTTTTTGTATTCTAAGCTAAAACTCAGAAATCAATATTGGGCCACGTGTGATCTGTTTGGGCTTTGTTTGACACAATTTGAAAGTTTGTTTAGGCCTCTGTTTGGGTCACGTTATGTAAAAACAGAATACTGGCAAATAGAAGTTGTGATATTAATTTGTATTTCACTAACTGTATTGTGACTTTAATTTTGTTTTGGTACCGGTCAACTCATGAGGCGCGGAGCTTAAGGGTTTAATAAGCTAGAAAGAATTTGATTATTTTCTTTAGCTTATTAAATCGGGTGGTTATCATTTATTTGCGGCTCTTCAATTCGGTCCCATTTTCTATCCTTTTTCAATTCATTAGTGTAGACTTAGAATAAAATATTTAGCTTTGCTTATTTGATCGATATGCTTAGTAAGTAGTTTAATTGGTGCTTGTTAAGTGATATTGTGAATTGGGAATTAAGTGTAGATTTAAAAAAGTTTTAGTCGATTAATAATTTTTCGGATTATTTAGATTTGTCATTTGGTTGTTTGAAGGGAAAAATCCAAAAAATAATCAAATAACACATCTAGTAATTAGTATCTTTTTAAGGGATCATTTTCAAGATAAGCCAACGTTGTGAGAAAATTGTCTTTTCTAAGGATAATAATTCGTTAATAAACTTTAATTAACACTTGAGGAACTTTTCACATCACTTAGCAAGTATTTTCATCTTATAAATCTTTTAGATCATTTTAGCATAATTCTCGTAGTTAAATTGATTAGTAATTCTAGAATTAATATTAGAATATTTTTTAGTATTAAAATAGTTTTCTAAAAAGTAGTTTAAATTCTAAAACCAAAAATATTAAAAGATAATCAAGCATTTTACTTCAAAACATAAACGTGGTTTTCAATTCAAATCTCGTTAGGATTTCGACACTTGGACGATTGATCATTGTTTGTCCTCAAGCAATTTTCACTTCTAACGGGAATTACTATATTATATTACTCGACACGTTTCATATGCGTCAGTTTTCTGGCGCCGTTGCCGAGGAGATTTTGTTACGATCATTATGTTTTGTTACACGGTTGATGCCTTGAAGATCCTTTCTCCTTCAAAGTTATTTTTGTATCTTTTAAAAATATAAAACACAAATATATATATATATATATATATAACAATAAAAATCCAAAAATATTTTCTATTTTCATTTTATTTTCTTTTATCCAAAAATATTTTCATTTTTATTTTCTCTATTTTAAAAAATCCAAAAAATATTTTTCTATTTCTAATATCTTTAAAAAAATTCAAAAATATATTTTTTTTTATATATTTTATCTTATCTTTCTATATAGTACATGAGCACACTTTCTTCCGTTAAACGACTTTTATCTCCTATTGAAGATCCAGAAAGATTATTAAGTTGAAGGAATCGAAGTGAACCGTCACTCCTTTTTAATCTGGTAAAGACGATATCGGCTGCGTTCAAGCTCCACTATGCAGGCGGTCCTGAATACCGACCTCCCTCTTCTCCGCTCGATGGAGGAGTTACTTCAAGCACCAACCGATGGTGTAGGGGATGCAATCGTTGTACCTCCTATTCTTGCTAATCAATTCGAATTGAAGATCGGTTTACTTAATCTAGTAACCGCCATTGCTTTTCATGGTTTTGAAAATGATGATCCTCATTCTCATATTTGGCGTTTCACAAAAATAACACAAACAGTTAAACTTAATAACTTTTCTGGAGTGACGTTCTCTCTAACTATTGTTATTTTCGTTTTCACTTGAGGGAGCAGCCCGGACATGGCTAGGAAAAGAACCTCCAAATTCTATCACAACTTGGAACGACCTTGTTTCCAAGTTCGTGAACCATTTCTTTCATCCTTCTAAGACTACCAATCTTCAAAATGAAATCACGAGATTTCAACAAAGATTCGGTGAGACATTTGCTGAAGCCTGGGACCAATTTAAAGATCTTCTTAATAAATGTCCTTATCATAGCTTTTCTCCTCTCTATCAGATTGACACCCTCTATAATAGCTTAAATCAATTTGAGCAGAACTCTCTTAATTCTGCAGCTAATGGTAATTTCTTGACAAAGAATACCCAAGAAGCTTTGACTATTATTGAAAACAAATCTAAAGTTCAAACTTCTCGAAATAAACCTCAAGTTGCAAGTGCTAGTGGGAGCTCGACTCAAGATGCTCATATTACCTCTCTCACTAAGCAAGTTGAAGCTCTTCTCTCTCTGCATCGACCGGTTAATTCTGTACAAAACGGTTGTGAGACGTATGGTGGTCCACATGCTTATTATGAGTGTTAAGCCGCCGGTGGCTACACTTAAGAGGACGTTTATGCTACAACGGGTACCTATAACCAGGGTGGTAATTCCTACCAACCCCAAGGTAACCGTAATGTGCTTAGCTATCGTTCCAATAATTACCTCGGACCACCAGGATTTAATAATCCGAATCAAAACAATCAAGGAGACAATCAAGGTAATAATCAGGGACATTATCAAAATAATCAAAACAGGAACCGGAATCAAAACCGTTTCAACCAACAAAACCAATACCCACAAAACCGACAACCTTACCAACAAAACCAAGGTCATGGTCAAGCTTATAATCAGAATTCAAATCAGAATTATAACCATAACCAAGGTTTAATCAATATCAACCAAACATGTACCCAGTTCCAAGCCCAAATCAATCCACGACGGATGATTTAATGAGGCAGCTTTTGATCCAAAATCAAAATCAACAAATTTATAACCGAAACCAAGATGCAAAAAATAAATTAATATTTGATCAAATTGGTATATTAGCTAAGGCTCTTCATGAAAGACCTCAAGGTGCTTTTCCGAGCAACACTGAGCCTAACCCGAAAGAGCAAGTTAATTCTATTATGACAAGGAGTGGATTGACTACTACTGAACCTTCTATTCCACCCCCTGTTCCTCCTACTCCTAGGGTGGAAGTGGAAAAAGAACAGGAGACTTTAATGGACGAGGTGCATATTACAAGCCCAGCAAGTACCGCACATGTCCCACCTCCTGGAGTTCAGCCAGTGTAACCACCAAAACCAAAGGAAGATCCTAAGCCCAACCCTCATCAACCTAAGATTCCATATCCTTCGAGGCTTAATAAGACAAAACTTCTTGATAAAAATGATGTTCAAATATCTAAGTTTTTGAAAATATTGAAGCAACTTCATTTTGATATCAGTCTTATGGATGCTTTAACTCAAATTCCAAAATTCACTAAAGTGTTAAAAGATTTATTGAAAGACAAAGAGAAATTAGAAGAGTTAGCAAATACTCCGATAAATGTTGAATGCTCTGCTATCCTTCTTAATAAGGTTCCCGAAAAGCTTGAAGATCCTGGAAAGTTTCTCATTCCTTGTATCCTACAAGATCTTGAGGTTTACAACTCCTTAGCCGATTCTGGAGCAAGCATAAACCTTATGCCTCTTTCGATCTATGAGAAACTTGGGGTCGGACCTCTGAAACCCACTCGAATGACTCTTGAACTGGCTAACCGTTCTGTCACATTTCCGATGGGTATAGCTGAAGATGTTATTATTAAAGTGGAAAAATTCAATTTTCTTGCCGATTTCGTTATCGTTGATTTTGAGGCTGATCCTAGAGTTCCTATCATTTTAGGGAGACCTTTCTTGCGCACTGCAAGAGCTCTTGTGGATCTGTACGAGGAAAAATTAACTTTAAGAGTCGGGAATGAAGAAGTCATGTTCTATACTGATAAATCTTCAAGAAATAATCCGAGTGATATTCAATCCGTTCATTGCATCAATATTATTGATTTTTCAAGAGATAAGCCGATTAGTGGCAGTACCACTTTTCCATCTGATTCTTCTCCTAGTTCTCCACTTGTCGAGACTAGTGATTCTCTTCTTGAGGAGTTCGCCGATGAACTCGCTCTTCTTGACCCATTTCCACCGGGAAATGAGGACGATAATTTTGATCCTGAAGCTGATCTTAGAGAAATTGAATATTTGCTGAACCGAGATCCGTCTATAGTTTCTTCACCTACGACTGATATTGATATTATTGATCCCATTCTCAAGAGGTTCACCGATGAACCTGCTCTCTTTTACTCATCTCCACCGGGAGATGACGATGATGATCTTTTTGACTTTAAGTCCGATAATGATGAATGGAAAAAGCTTTTGTATGGTGACTCTTATAATGACACTCATTATAAAAATGATAAAACCAAGGATTCTAAAACAAAGAGTTTAATTAATAAAGCTAATATTGTTGAATCAAATGTTTTACCTCCTCAGTTACTCACAAGTGACTCGACTCTTCCTGAGGAGTCATCTGAGATTGCTACTTTGTTATCATCTCCCTTCGGAAATGAGGACAAGGTGTTCAACCCAGGCATACTCATTTTGGGTGGAACTCAGATTTTCAATAATGAATCACAAGATAATAATTTAAAGGATAAAACCTCGTTTGAGGCACTTTTAATTCTTGAGGATAGTAACTTTCTTCCTCTCTCTTCTGATCAAGAACTCCTTTTTCACTTGGAGTTAACTGTGATTGAGACTTTATTATCATTTTCATCCGAAAATGAGGACAAAGTTTTCAATCCCGGGATACTCACTTCAAAAGGAGTTCACTCTCTCACTTTAGGATTATCTCATCAGACCTATGAAACTTTCAAGATCGTTAATGTTCATCCGAATATTTTGAATGAAGGTCCGATGAAGATTTTTCCATTCTTCTGTTTCTGCCCCAAGGACAAAGGAATTCGGGGAGAGTCAAGCTAGAGACTCGCACAAAAACAAGCGCTTCTCGGGAGGCAACCCGTGTCTTTTCTTCTTTCTATTTTCTTAATAAATAAGTGTGTGATTTTATAGCCCAAGTGTGGGGGCGTGCTTCTTTCTTTGGTGTGTGGTACCATTTTTGCAGGATTCCTTAAGATCATGAAGACCCGTGCTTGTTTTCAATCCTCCAATCACCCGGTCTTCGATCTTCTGCTTATTTTGGAATCCTCAATCCTGATCATGTATATATATTGTGTTTCCCCTTTCACACTTGGAATTACTAGCATTTGCCTTTTTCGTCCTTAAGTGTGGGGGTAATACCCGATATTTTTGAACATTGAGGCCAATGTTCGGTTCTAAGTGTGGGGGGGGGGGGGGGATTTCTATCGAAATGTGATCATACATGTGTCTTGCTGTGTCCCTTGCAACCCCGTTTTGACCTTAGTTTTTGTTTTATTTTGCTAAAAAATGAAAAATAAAAAAATAATGAAAATAAAAAAATATAGAAATAAGTAGGCCCGTAGAACTTAGGATATTTTAACTTGACCGAGTTTTGAACTCTAGCTTTCCCCTTAGCTTTCTAGACTAAGCGTTTGCTTAACTTTAAAATTTTGCAAAGAATGAAAAACGATAGAGTTAAATATAAGTTAGATGCTAAGCGTGGAGTAGTTGGATCTCTTTAGAGCTCATAGAGGTTAATTGTGTTTTTTTTTGCTCTCACCAGCTTAATAAACGTTATATAATTGTTAAATAAATAAAGTTACTTTGGTTTTTGCGATTCTTAGTTTAGATCCCTTCGTAGAGATTCCTTCTGGTGAAAGTAAGGTACACATCGAGGTTCTGTCAGTGTTGTGGGGAAATAGGCTACCGGGTCTTGTCGGTTAGGACGCCCGATGTCTCGGAAGTTAAAAGACCACAGGACTTGAAATTTGGCTATAATAATAATAATAATAATAATATTATGCTAAACCGAAGCCGAAATAAGACCACTGCATCTTGTCGGTTAGGACGCCCGATGTTGCAGTCGTTTAAAGGGTGGAGGTAACAATAATAATAATGTTAATCCGAGACTGATAAAAGTTTGCTGCATCTTGTCGGTTAGGACGCCCGATGTTGCAGCCTTCAAAAAGGTCGAGGAAATTTCTGAGGTCGAAATAAGACTACTGGCTCTTGTCGGTTAGGACGCCCGATGTGTCAGTTGTTTAAAGGACCGAAGGCTAATATTGTTGCATTATAATAATAATAATAATAATAATAATAATAATAATAATAATAAAATCCAAATTTCGACTCCGGGTTATCTAAATAAAGCCTCCGTCTCTGGACTCGTAGTTGAGTTGTTTCAGATGAAATAAAAAGGATAACCCCTAAATCATGCGAATTTAGAACTTTAATTTGTGGTCCATTCTCTCCATATCGTCTCTTTAGGATTGATTTCAAATTATTATGGGTCTAACCGGGTTTACATTCTATATTAATAAAGGACCTGATTTATTTTGTCACCAATTATAATATATAAAATCCTTAGAAGATCTAGGAATAAGGGGAGCGGAAAGTTGTATGCGTACACAATTAGAATTTATGAGTAGTGTTAGCATCTAATCTTATATTTGACTGTGATTTCGTTTTAAGCTTAGTTTGGGGATTGTGAAAAGTCGAGGATGACGAACTCCCGTTCTTAAAGCCTTGTTAAATAAATTTTATAATTTTTTATCTTAGTTTTTATTAATTATTAAATAAATAGTTAAAACAGGGGTGTTTGCGAATTAAATAATTTTTGAACCTTCTTAATAGACCTTTTATGTTCTTGTTTGATTGTGAAGGGTCATAAGTTAAAGGGGGATAAAATCATTTATTTCCGGGCTTGTTTTATAAACATTGCGTGTGGGACCAGCAATGGCTTAGTGTGGGGAAATTTGATGTGTGCTAAAACACACATCATTTATACCCTAGAAAACACTATTAATCGGACTAAAAATGCTAAAACAAAGCAAAAACGGGTATTTTCGGGTTCGTTTCGATCAAGAGTGCTTAATATTCAAGATCAAGATGAAGTCGTAAAAATCCCCCGAGCATGCCATTGGAAAGAGCGCAAAATTACAAGTCCGGCAGTGCCCTTGGATCTTATTAGGCCAACCCGTAATCCATTTTATGGGCCGGGTCAGCCCAAGCTAGCATAAGCCCAAAAGCCCAAAAATGAGCCCAACAATGAATAAGTAAAATCTGAGTTATAATAAGGTTGGGTGACGTCACGCTGACGTCAGCCCATGTGCCACTGAAATAAATCAAAACAAGTCATGTGCGACTCCACTATGAAGAAAGGGGCGAGTAATGCTGTGACACGTGGCGGAGCAAATTTGTATCTCTTTTTAATTTACTGCAATGTGATCAATTGGATGAGAATGAAGCGTACGAAGGAAGCAAATAAATGGGACACGTGGAGCTCAAACAACGATGGATCCACCTGCAAATTTTGTTCGATCCGAGGTCTCCCACTCCAACACCAATGATTGGCTAATCATTTGTGCAATCATTGGGCAAATTTACACAAACACCCCTTCACACCCTATAAAAAGCAAGACGCTCCACTCATTTGAACTCATTAGGATTTTAGTTTTAAAAAGTTTTCTTTCAAATTTCTAGCTTATTAGAAATTAGTTTTAGCTTATTTTAATATTCTGAGCTTATTGTAAAAGCTGAATTCGTCAGCTTTTTGAGATTTTGTATCAAGTATGGTTTGAGCTTATTGGAAATCAGGGTTTGCTTATTATTGTGGCTTATTCACTCGTTATTTGCTTAGCATGTATGCTTATCAAATAAGCTAATATCGTGAGCTTATTTCCTCAGCTTATTCCTTTCAAAACTCCTTAAAAGCTTTAAGATAGTCTCCTATAAGCTCTCTAAAGCTTATTCGAATCAATCTTATAAGTTTTAAAGGACTTTCGTTGTAATAAGCTGCAGCGAGAAAGACAAAAATTACCCCAATCTTTGTGCTATAGCATCAGAATGGCCCTGAGAAAGGACGAAAACACTACCTCACTTAGTGACTATATAATCACAGCAGTTGAATTCATTTTGGAGTGAGTTTTTAGTTTATTTTTCATAGTAGTGTAGGTTAGTTTTAAGAGTAGTGTCGTATAGTTTTTAGCTTATTGTAAGAGCTTTTATAGCTTATTTAGCTTATTGTAATCAAGATTTTGAGCTTATTAATGAAGATGTTTAAGGTTGGTTTTTATTAAATGCTTATTATTTCTTAATGCTTATTTTCTTTTAGTATTGCTTATTATGTACTCTTTCCTCTTTTTGCTTATTTCCAAAATATGCTATTGCTTTTTATAGCTTATTTTTGGATCTGATTCTCTTAAGCTTTATTCTAATTAAGCTTCTTTAATAGCTTATTTAGATAGCTTATTTTTATATTGTTTTTGATTTTAGAGCTTTTCGAGTGAGCTTATGTTTTGCTTATTTTTCGATTTTTGCTTATAGCTTATTGTTTTTAGATCTAATTCTTAATATACCCGTCTCTTGTTCACTTGATTGATCACTTGCGTTTCGGGTGTTTTAGATCCTAAAAATAATAGATCTTTTCTATTTTTAGCCTTATCTATTCTAGCCTTAAAGTTTGTTCGATTTTTAATTTCTAGCTTATTTTTCTTAGTTCTAAATCCTTAATATACCCAATCGGTTCACTTTGATTTGAACACCTTATGTTTCGGTAGATTTGAGTTCTAAATTTATATCCTTTTTATTAGGCTTATTGTTTTAGATAGAATAAATTCTAGCTTTTATTTTGTCTTAATAGATTATTATTATCTTGTTCATCTTAACCCTTGTTTGTTTTAATGTTGATGAAATCTATCCAACTCTAAGGCCGGAGCTTAAGGGTCTTATAAGGTTGATAAATAGATAAAGTTTTGATCTTTATGGTTTTTTATGGAAGTTATTTTTATCCCTCATTAATTTTATATTAATTATTCAGTAGATAAAGTTGACCATTTTTATTTGCTAATTAGTTAAGTAGAGCTTTTTAAGTGTAAGCTTATTTGTTTATTACAGTTTTGTATGTTAGGTGGTTTTATATCAATTGCCGGTTCTTCAATTCAGTTCCATTTTCTGTCATTTTTTCAATTATTAGTGTAAGTTTAGTATTAAAAAATGTTCTTGCTTTGTAATTTTATCATTATGAGTAGCAGAGTAGTTTTTTACTTGTCGTTTTGCTAAGTGATTAGTGATTTGGAATTTAAGTGCGGTTTTAAAAAATGTTTAAAAAAAAAATTAATAGTCATTAGAATTTTCCAATTTACATACTGTCATTTACTTTTAATGCAATTTAAATACTTGTCATTTATTTTAAAAAGCATTTTACTTTACTTGTCATTTAATTTCTTGAAACTTGTTTTCTAGGATTTAAATTACGTTTTAAAACTTAGCCCGTATCTTAAGACATTTCACCGTCAAAATTAGCAAGCATATTTGTCATTTATATATTTTAGATCAATTTTAGTTTAAAAAAAAAATATTTCCTTTTTTTTTTTAGGGGGTTGTGTTTAATCTAGATTTTATATTAGTTTAATTTTTAGTAAAAAATTTAGTTTTAACTAAAACCAAAAACTTTTATTACTGACTATCAAGACCCGGGAACACTCTATACTACTTCTCGGTTTCATTGATTGTTGTTTTTAGATTATATATATATTTTATATTTTATATTTTATTATATATTATATATATAGTGTGAAAACCACTCAATCAAGCTTCAAAGACTAAAAGCTGGTTATGGCACCGTCGTTTATCGCATCTCAACTTTGGTACTGTTAACAAGCTAGCCAAAGACGGTCTTGCACGAGGTATTCCAAAGCTTAAATTTCAGAAAGATCATATGTGTTCAGCGTGTGTATTAGGAAAAAGCAAGAAATCTTCTCATCAACCCAAAGCGCACGACACTAACCAAGAGAAATTATATCTTTTGCATATGGATCTTTGTGGCCCGATGCGTGTGGAGAGCATTAAAGGGAAAAGTATATCTTGGTAATTGTTGACAATTACTCTCGATTTACTTGGGTTAAATTTCTGAGATCAAAGGATGAAGCTTCTGACGCTATCATCAAGTGCATCAAAAATATTCAAGTTTGTTTGAATGCCATAGTCCGTAATGTTAGAACAGATAATGGAACTAAATTTGTTAATCAGACTCTTCGTGATTCCTATGAAAATGTTAGCATTTCGCATCAAACTTCAGTTGCTCGCACTCCTCAACAAAATGGAGTTGTCAAAAGATGAAACCAAACTCTTGTGGAAGCTGCCCGCACTATGTTGATATTTTCAAAAGCTCCTCTATTTCTGTGGGCCGAAGCAATCAACACAGCTTGTTATACCCAAAACCATTCTCTGATTCATCTTCGATACAACAAAACACCATATGAGCTGATGCACGACAAGAAACCAGATTTATCGTTCTTTCATGTCTTTGGTTCACTATGCTATCCAACCAATGATAGTGAAGACTTGGGTAAACTAAATGCAAAGGCCGATATTGGTATTTTCGTTGGATACGCGCCAGCAAAGAAAGCTTTCAGAATCTATAATAGGAGAACCCAGAAAATTATAGAAAGCTGATAACAATGGCTTCTGAACAATTCGGTTCAGGACCCGGGCTTCAAGTTTTGACTCCTACAACATCCAATTCAGGACTCGTACCAAACTTTATTCCTCAACAACCTTGTAATCTACCAAAAAGAGACGATTGGGATACTTTGTTCCAACCCTTGTTCGATGAATACTTCAATCCTCCAACTATTACTGTCTCTACAGTTCTAGTAGCTACTGCACCAAGAGCTGTTGAAATAGCTGATTCACCTGTGTCTACGTCCATTAACCAAGATGCACCATCATCAAGTATCCCATCAACACAAGATCAAGAACATTCTCCAATTATTTCTCAAGGTGTTGAAGAATCACCAAAACACCACTATTTCATGATGATCCTCTTCATGAACCTCTTAATGAAGACTCGACTTTTCAAGGATCGTCATCTAATGTGAGACCATCCCACACTCTATTTGAACTGATTGGTAGATGGACTAAGGATCATCCAATAGCAACGTGATCAGTGATCCTTCTCGTTTTGTCTCAACCAGAAAGCAACTCAAAACCGACGCCATGTGGTGTTACTTTGACGCCTTCCTAACTTATGTAGAATCAAAGAACTTCAAACAATCAATAACAAAACCATCTTGGATCGATGCAATGCAAGAAGAAATTCATGAATTTGAAAGACTACAAGTTTGGGAATTGGTGCCGTGTCCAGATAAAGTCATGCTGATCAAACTTAAATGGATTTATAAGGTCAAGACAGACGAATTTGGCGAGTTACTAAAGAATAAGGCAAGATTAGTTGCTCAGGGGTTTACGCAAGAGGAAGGAATCGATTTCGAGGAATCTGAAGAATACTAGTAATCTTTGATATTATACAAGAACTAGAGAGAGAAGTGGGTTGGAAAGTTTCTAGAGAGAGAAAGTAACATGGAATGGATGATAATATTATTATGTGTGGGAAAATGAGAAATGAAAACAACCAACCACCCTCTCCAAGGCATGGAGAGGGTATATATGCTACAAACAAGGCCGACCATGGGCTTTACTAAGGCTTCCATGGGCCTTGGGCCAGACTAGCTTACTAGACTAATCATATAACAAACTACGGGCTAAGACTATTACAACTTAGAAGTGACCGATACTTTTCTTGTTTCCAACAATCTCCCCCTAAGGGAGGTTACTCCATTTTACAAAATGTATACCTAGCATACTATGCTATATCTCTTAGTCTTCAGCTCATAAACTTGACTTTCTCTTGTGAATATGTTGTAGTAATCTTTGACTTTAGGCTCGAGCTTGTTCCTTTATCTTTACTTGTAACTGGAGATGTGATCTTGAGCATTGTGAGATCATCAACCAAGCATAATCTCGTTTCGCCATCTTGTTACTTTGTCATCTTGTGATATTGTGACTTCTGGACCGACATGCTCATACCATTCTTGATTTGTTGACTTGGAAACTTTAATGTTGCATCTTTCTTGAAGTTCTTTAACTTTAACACTTCGTCACTTCGAGAAAGACGTTCGGTATCAGAGTAACAGAAGTCTTGAAACATGTACTTGAGCTTTCATGATGTCTTTATGTTTTGTCGGTCGGGTATGAGCATGTGGTTATGAATCTTGTGAGCCAGCTGGAATCAGGTACCTTCACCACCATCCTTAAGTATCCTGCATTAAAACAGTTAGCAATAAAGCGGGGGGACGAATATGGCTTTGTCATTCGACCGTGTTTGATTGGAATACCCTTCGAATCCGTGAGGATCGACCTGTGATCAGGTAGATTCAATTTAAGAAGAATCTCCTTGACAGGATTTCCAACTGAAGTATATAATCTTTCTAACACATATGTATTAGATTCATCAAACTCAACATGTTCTCATTACCGGAACGTTTCAAAGGAGACAACACGATAAGAGTGAACCAGTGAGTCACTGTCTCACCGATTGGAATAGAAAAATCGATTTGAAAATCAATCGACGTGTCACTTGCTAAAGTGGTTTTGTGACACATCGAGAGTGTTGATCATTTCAAAAATTCGTCATCAATCATCAATTCATAACCTGAAACAAGTTTGATTCTTATAGAATCGCACCATCGTTTCTTTCAAGTTGTCACAAGTTTGATTCAAAAAGGAATCGCACAAGTCACCTACCATGAGCTTGTTTGATGTTGACTCAAGGAGGATTTCCATCTTCATTGTGAATGAAATCACTCATATGTTCTGGCAAAATCACAAGGATAATGCGTAGGACTCTTAGTATATATCTTGTTATTCACATTGTGTGATTTAGCAAGCTTAATTTGACAAGTGTCCTAATGAGATTTATAGATGATCTCTTTTGGCTTGATTTTAGTGATCGGAGGCTGGAGCAGACTGCCACCTTTTTAATATCAACTAACTCAAAGTGAGAAAGTCGATAGAAATGCGTGTAATCTCCGTGAGAAATGAAACAAGAGTCTTTTGAGAGACCTTGAGTGGCTAGGGAGGGTTGTGCATAGCGTCACTGGGTCCATGACAATCTTCAATGTCAGCCAACACCTTAGTGTTTCTGACAGTTTATGTATTGACCCGGTTTATGCCTAAGTGTATGGAGGGCTTCTTTCTTTTCACCCTTTATCTTTACGTTTCTTTTTCATTCTTCAACCCCTTCAATGCTTACCGAGACTTCATAACTAACACCTTGTTGGGTTTGTTCCAGTGTTAGCTCCATCTCAGTCGGCATTATTCCCGATTCTCAGTTTTTCTCCTTTTGTATCATACCTAAGGACTTCTACACTAACTAGTGGATATCCCTGGGTAGATCCCTCCGGTTCTGGCTGAATCATGGGATTTGAATACCTAAGCCTAACCGCCTTATAACTTCATAAATTTAAGTACATGGTCGGTCTTTTGGGTATTTCATCACAATCCTTCCAAAAACATTGAAAATTTCAATCAAAGTGTTTGATATAAATATCAAAAGATTTACACTTTGAGAGTTTTTCATCATCACTAAAAGCTTCCCCTTAACATGTGCATCATAATCGCAGTACATGTTAAGTGTAGAGTACCTTGAGTCCATTTTATATGATCACAATCCAGTACAATTTAAGTCCAGTTTAATCATATTTTCTCTGTAACATCCGAGAATTTTCGAATTTTTGAATGACGATTTTAATCGTTGACTTTTAGGGTCTGGCTTGACTTATAAGAACGACCATCTAAAGCACGTTTTCATTATTCGGACTCTAAAGCAATTCGATGTAAAACGACGTTCCTGACAACTCTTTAGTTTTGACCGAGATCCGAAAACAGTCAGAAGGTGACTGAAACGTCCTCGCAAAATTTTGAGCACAACGCGTACCGACCTAAAATAATTAAATTTATATTTAATTATCATAATTTATTAAATAAAAATATTTAATAAATTAATTAACTTGTTAATCGAAAACGTTTGTTACAAACGAAATTTTTGAAGTTAACATTTTATTTTTACGGATAAAGTTTATAAAAAATATATATATATATATATATATATATAAATGAATAACAAACATTTCAAATAAATGTTATGAAACAATTATGAAATAAAGTCGTGTAAATACTCATTTTTATTGGAAAAATGATTTGGAAAACAATGGCGCAGGTTTCGCGACTTGAATCATCCGATAAGTCGCTCAAACGAGTCCCGAACCGAAAGTTATCAAAACTTCATTAAATATTTACACAAGGACCCCTCAACTATTATTAACTTGCCACTTCATTTTATAATTTTTATATATAAATAAAAATTATACATTTTATTCATTTCCATCTCTAACAATACACACATACACTCATTATCTCTCCCTCCCTCCCCAGGATTTCCGGCCGCCGGAAACCACCCCCGCCGCCGGATTCCGGCCACCGCCACCACGCCACCGTCGGAAAACTTTTCCGACGGATTTTCCGACGAACACCAAATGTGTTCCTCTTCTTCTGATCTACCCAACCCACTACCGCACTCGCCTCCACGCGCCTTTCCCCCTCCGGCTGTCTCTGCCGCCACCACCATCGCGGCATCACCACCCCTATCACCACGTCTCCACCATACATCATCTCGTCACCAACACCACGCCATCATCACCTCACTCACCGCCACCCCACTGTCACCACAACACCACCCCGCTGCCACATCTCCACCACCGTCCTCATCATCACCGTCATCATATAAACACCACAAGGGTGTTTGTTTGGCTGTCATTAACAGCCGGGGGTGGAGGGGATGTCGGGTTGGCTTTGATAAGCACCTCGAGGGTGCGTTCGGGTTTGGTTTAACAACCACGTGGGTGCGTTTATTTCGGGTTTGGCTGCGAACACAGCCGGGGGAGGTGTGTTTGGGTTGGCTGCCAAACAACCGAAAAAGGGCGTGTTTGGTTTAGGTTATAACAGCCATGGTGCGTTGGGTTGTCAGAATCGCCAATAAGGGTGCGTTTGAGGTCCGGGTCAGCAGCAAGAGGCTGCGTTTGGTTTGTTTTATAGCACCAAGGGGGTGCTTGTTTGGCTGTAAAACAGCCGGGAGGGCTGCGTTTGGATTTAGGACAGATTAGGATCGTTTGGTTTGTTTATAAAAAGTATAGGGCGCGTTTGGTTGCTGGGTAACACCGACAGGGGTGTTTGGTTTGTTGAATAACACCCAAGGGGTGTGTTTGGTGGTGGCAGCCACCCTCGTAGGGTGCGTTTGGCTTAACAGCCACCACCAAGGGGCGTTTGGTTCTCGGGTTTCACACGCAAGGGTGCGTTTGGTTTGGGACAGCAGCTAGGGGTGTTTGTTTTGGTCCGCTGGTCAGCCACGTACAAGGGTGCGTGTAGCTGTCTCAGCCACGCACAAGGGTTTGCTTGTTGGTTTGGCTAGCCGGGGGATGTTTGGGTTGGTTTGGGTTTCGTGTCAGCCGCAAAGGGTGCGGTCGGGTTCAAACAGCCCTTGGGGGGTGTGTTTGTTGGTTCGGCTAGCCGGGGGATGTTTGGGTTGGTTTGGGTTTTGGTCAGCCGCAAAGGGTGCGGTCGAGTTGTGGGTTAACAACCGACTACGGGGTGTCCGGTTTTTGCTGTGAGACAGCCGACAGCCGGGCGTCGGTTTTGTTTTTGGTCGGGTTTGGTTTGCAACGGAAATGGGTGCGTTTGTTATTGTGACACCGAAACGGGTGCGTTTGATTGTGTTGACACCGAAAAAGGGTGCGTTTAATTTAAAAGTATTCGATTATTTCGTTTATATTATCGATAAAATATATATGTGATGAAATCTGTTTAAACTTGCGACGTCTAAGTAAAATGTGATATTAATATTTAAAACGGGATTGATAATAATGTATAAGCGATACTAGATATAGTTTAGACGAGTTTTGAGATAAAAACGGACTTTGGCGCGTTTTTATAACGGATAATTGTGAGCAGAAAACGGAACATGAGATTCGGGATTCGAGACTTTGAAAAGTCAGAGTTTGGTTTACAAAATATAACAAATTATATTTTGACGGACGTTTTGATATAAAACGGGACTTTTAACTCCCAATAACGAAGAAACTGGAGTGAAATCGGAATATACACTTTAATAGAAAATAAGTTATTTTTAATATATTAAATCTGACAGATCTATTAATTAAACGATTTGAGCACTTTCGAGTCCGTTTCAGCCTTCCGGCGAAATATGAAAGTTGTTCGTAATGACGTTTTACTTTGCCGTGAGGATTGTCAGTTTTAAAATTAAGACATAGCGGGTCAAAACTAAAGTCTATTGATCTATTATTTCAAATTAATATATTTAAGACAACGGTTCGGAAAAAGTTTCTAAAAACCGAAGAGTCTAAAAATATCAACTTTCGGTATATATCGACAAAAAGCTATGTATTAAACGGAAAATAGTATACTAAACATAAAATATACTAAGGGTTTTAAGGTTTAAAGACCGCAAGTGGATTCCCATCACATATATATGTATGTATACTATTAAAATATGTATGATTTTCTTCGTTACGATGTACGCATCGATGATCCCGTATTTAATACGGTAATAATAATAGATCGACAAAATTATAGGTCTAAAGAGGCCGAGATCGTTTTGCAGATTCGGTATGTGATTTAATTTGGGTTTATTTTGGATTATTGATCGTGTCTTTTGATCAAGGTGAGTTTATAGCGCCCCATGTTTTTTACAGGTTTTTACATATATTTTTGGGGTGAGAATATGCTAGTTTACACATGCATTTCAGGATTGTTTACAAATTGTTTACATACTCATTTAACATAGCTCGCTAGGGGATAACATTACTTGACTTTATTTTTGTCACGAAGCATACTTTACTTTTGAAATGTTGTCGGATTACGATTGGATTGGCGCCTGCGGGGCCAACAATCATTACTGCCCGGGTGTTCTTGGAGGGAACACCCATGATGGGAACACATTATTTGTATTACTGCCCGGGTGTTCTTGGAGGGAACACCCATGAGGGGAACACATTATTCAAATTGGTTTACATACTTATTTGCATAGCTCGCTATGGGATACATTATTTGACTTCATTTTTTGTCACAAATGCATACTTTACATTTGAAATGATTACGGATTAGCTTAGGCTGATTGAACTGATAATGACACTATTCGGGTGTCGATCCCTGTTCGGGTGATTAAGCTATCGCCGGTAACGAACATTATAGGGTGATGTCCACGCGAATGATATAAAATAGATCTATTCGGGATTGACAACCCCCGTTCGGGTGACTAGCTATCACTGGGAACGAACGTTATAACATGTCGGATCACGTTGGGACTACAGGGCCCCCAACAAATACATACTTGAAACATTTTGGTGACATTAAATTGGTCATGCATTCTTTATAAATCTTTGGGATAAGATTGGTACTTTTGGTGACATAAAATGTGTCGTGCATTCTTTATAAATCTTTAGGATTTTTACATGGTACTGTGATGATACAGTGGACAAATACATTCAGTTGAAACTTACATTCATATTTAAACTAATCTATGAACTCACCAACTTTAATGTTGACACTTTTAAGCATGTTTTTCTCAAGTGAATTAGATGCTTGGATTATTTGATGTGCATTGGAGTCTTTACATTCAAGTTTTTCATGGTGATGCAATTATGGGACAACTATTATTTTGATTTCAGAAAATCAACGAGATTGTTTTACAAACGACACTTTTTAGAGGTCGTTCTCTTGTATCTAGCGCTGTGTATTATGAAGTAGCACCCCATGTGGTATTCCGCTGCGTTGTATGATTTTTGGGGGTGTTACAGATTGGTATCAGAGCACTGGTTATAGAGAACTAGGTTGCATATTTTACCCTAGACTATAACCGTTTTCACAAACATTGCATCACATCAAACATTTTCAAAGTGCATACACGCTACTTGCTTATGTGCTTACATTACGTGCTGCATTAAGTGCTTACGTGACATACATATATGTAATATATATGCTTACATCTTTTGCGTATATCGCACGTTTATTTATATAAGAGTTATTTATATAAATACCAGAGCATTTCTTAAGACATTGTGAGTTGCACAATGGTCTCAATTATACCTCAGACATTGTGAGTTATACAATGGTCTCATCTTACTTCTTAGACATTGTGAGTTGCACAATGGTCTCATTTCGTTCTCAGACATTGTAAGTTAAACAATGGTCTCTAAGAATATTATTTTCTTCATAACTTTATATAATATCGTATTACACGAAGGCCGTTATAATTCTGTTTACATGGGATTATGTATGAATCTAAATGTTACAAGTCTTGTATAGGCGGGACTTGTAATAGGAGGATTGATATGGTAATCGCTATGTTGACTCGTTCATAGAGACTTTTACCTTGTTTACTCTAACCGAGTACTCATTATCTATCTTGAACTCTATGTAGTTCCCTTGATAGTTTTACTTTTCGCCTCCGAAGACGAGTTTTAAACACTCGTCTGATACTCATTAGAAGCACATGCATCGTCATGTGAAATGTGTAAAGAAAGAAGTTTTTTTAATCCTTTATGCTCGATTAATACGATGTTTTTTGTTTTTGTTCGAAACATTATTTTATAGAAATAATTTCACATGCAAAGATCTTCTACATAAGGAAACAAACCAAAGAACCCTGGAAAGAAAAGCCAAGGAAGAAGTTTTTTCAAGATTCAAAGATTGTTCTTCAAATAGTCAAAAGACTTATTGGGGAACTAGGACCTATGTGGCATAAGTTTTTTATTTATAACAAAGTACTTGTTTTCTGTTTTGCTAAAGAGTGCAAAAAATATGGAGCATCCCATATCTGGTTCTATTACAATTGTCAGATTACATGAATACTCAACTAGATAGGATATTGTTAGATTGGTTGGGGCTAATCCTTTAAAATGCCCTCTTGGTTGATGATGTAGTGGACTTGTATCGTAGGCCTACATTCTGGGATTGTTGATGGGTCATTACAAGTCTTTGATCAGGAGTACAGAGGGATCTGGAAAAGGAAGGAAAAAAATAAAGAGGTGTCATGACTTTCAATTAGGTTGTGTGGATGGAATGAAAGCTTGGGAAGGAGGGTGGGGGGGGGTAATTATAGTAGAAGAAGAGGGGAAGGTGAGTGATGGGGGAAGGTAAAAAATTAGCTTCGAGTTGCGCGGTGGGTTTTTGTGTTTGGCAGGTGGTGTCTGGAACGATATTGATAAAAGCTTCTGGTGGAGGTGTGGTTGTTGGTGAGGAGGGAGGTGTTGTGGCGTATTGGTGTGGGTGGGGGGGGTGCTTGGATGTTGGTGGGAAACAATAAAGGGGGGCACGGAAGAGGATAGGGGGGTCATATAGGGTTGAGATAGAGGGGGTGTATGTTTATTCGCATGGATAGTATTAGGTTGAGTATGTGGGCTTCAGGCTAGCTGGGAGGCGGGTGGGAGTGAGGGGACTGGGAAGCTCAGTAGTAAGCATTTAATATGAGTTAGTACGACTGTGTGCCTCTCGTAACGTCTTGCATCGTAATGACGGCGAAATGGTTTACAATCTAAAGAAATTGCGGAAAAGATTCTTTAGTATGAGATGGGATTTCTAACTTGTATGGTGAGGAATTGTGTTTAAATAAGAAAGGATAATTGTTGGGAAAGCTCGAGCCGTCGTTGGTTATAGGTTATTTGTGGATGGCATATATCTGGATTTTATAGTGAAGCTAGAGTTATAAGCTAGGGGGGGTGTATTTGGGTGATTTGTGATGACTGTATTGTCTTAGCTTATTTTGCTGTCAAAAGTCTTAAAAAACCTGAAAATTCCAAAAACAGTAGGAACTTAAGTAAAGTCTAAATTTGTTAATTCAGCCTTTAAGTCTATATTTATAGCTTATTTAGATGGATAATAAGTAGTTTGATAAGTCCTTTAAGTTTCAGAGTTTAGTTCAGCTTATTAAGTTCTCTAGCTTATTTGTAGTTTGTGTTACTTTGCTTATTTCCTGAGTTTGCTTACTTCTTGATCAATTTCAGTAGCATAAGAGTAGTTTAAGCTTTGATTTCTTTGCATTCTTAGATTAAGCACATCTTAAGCTCTTTAGGACTTCTTTCCTTTTTCATTTTGATCTAGTTTTGAGTTTCTTATAGCTTATTTTCTAAAACCAAGGGATAAACCCTCCTTTCTGTAACAGCTTAAAGATAAGCTCTTTGTGAGCTTATTTGTAAGTTTCAGCCCAAGTAGCCTTTATTAATCTTGTTCCCCTTAGCTTCCTTTACAACTTTGCTTCTTTGAGTTTTTCATTTTAAGCACTTTTCAAATTTCACCTTAATTCGGGTCTTAGTTTGCTGTCGGGATAGATTCTTAGGGTAGAAAGTGTAACTTTTCGATTTAGGTTTAATTTTTAATTAGTTTAATTAAGAGTTAAATAAAAAGTAAAAAAATTAGGGCTTTAATTTCTAGAAACCAAATCATATATCCTTGCTTATTCAAATCAGGATCCGAACTTAAAACGTGGTTTCAATTGCACTAGTCATTGGGGAAAACGACCCGGGTGATCATACTTGCCCGGTTTGATATACGTATTTTATATATCTTTGTGAGTGGAATTGTCCAAGGGATATTTGGGGATTTCCTTAATTTCTCTATAAGTATATTATTTTATATGTATGTAAAACTGCAATCAATAATCACTAAGAATAAACAACCAAAAGTTACTAGAAAAAGTTTAGAAAATAAACTTAGTAAACTAAAATTAAAATTGTCTACATTAGAGAAAACAAGGGAGCTAATCTCGAATTTACAAATTGTCAATTACTTAAAATTAAGAATGAAAAACTCAAAGAAGAAGCTCTTAAACTAACTAAATTTGAAAAGAGCACGCTTTGCTTAAATGAAATGTTCAGCAATCAAAAACCCTCTGGTGATAGATTAGGTTTAGGGTTTAACTCATGTGAAGCATCAACTAGTAAGTCTAAGGAAATAAAATTTGTGAAATCTCAGAAAGATACGTCCTCTGGTGGCGGTCACCCAAATATCTTGGGCGCCCCTATAAAGTCCAAACGGCCCCCAAAGCTATCAAGGGATCTCCTGTCTGTTCACCAGATTCTAAAAAATCTTTTTCTTTTCAAAAATCCATTTTGGGTCCTAGACCAAAACACATAATGGTAAACAATGTTAAAATTCCTGTTGCTAGTGACAATGAGGTCAAACAATTTTATAAACCAACGTTAAAACCCGGAGTTGGATTTTATAAATCAAATTTTAGGACAAAAACTCCACCACCTAGAAGAGTCAATAATCATTATCCTCGTTCTAAGACACCGCAACCAAAAAGAAAT